>SNQJ01S0040408.1:28796-39430 GCA_010110895.2 Picea sitchensis
ACATTTCTAGAACGCATAATAGGGAGGCTGATTCACTCTCTAAGAGGGCCCTTAGCGAGGAGGTTGGGAGACTCTCGGTCTACCATTGTGATAATGGATTAGAGAGCTCCATCTCCTCCTTTAATATTTTTGAATGATGAACGGAGGCCTCATAGTTTTGGCTTAGTGACAGGATTGTATAGGCTGCCCGTTTTGATGTCTCTCCTCTCTTTCTCTACAGACAGACTGGCCTTTTTTGACCGGCTGCGTTCTGACTGCTATCAGTCCTCACTACTAGTGTGTTGTTTTTCTGGTTTTCTGGTTTTGCGCTCATGGCAGCTTGCATTGTAAATGGATTTATATTAATTATAAACTCGAGCAATTTTTTCTTGGAAAAAAAAAGAAAATTACAATTTACCAAGTCATAAGATTTTGCCATGTCCAATTTGATCAACATAGAAAATCTTATTTAGTTTGGACACATGGATAGTTTCTTATGCCACTACCACACTATCCACTATTGAGCTATTTGCGTACCTTGGATATTGGATAAAAGAACCTTGTTCGCTTAAATCAAAGTAGGAAGGACTCATTGACTTTAGCTCGTTCACTACAACCTTTCTTATCAATGTATAATTGTTCTTACACAAGGCAACGTTCTCAAACAACGAAAGTTGATATGGTTACTAACTTTTTGGAATTAAATCCAACTTACTATTTACTATTTGGGGTTTTTCGGGCATATGCTACTAATTTAAATTTATCTTTCTGGTTCTATTTTCCATTTAAAAAAGCATTTATCTCCTCTAAAGAAACGTTCCTCAATTTTAGTAACATGTTTACTATTTGGGGTTCTTCAGGCATACGCTACTAATCTAAATTTCCCTTTCTAGTTCTATGTTCCATTTAAAAAAGCATTTATTTCCTCTAAAGAAACGTTCCTAAAGTTCAGTAACATGTGTGTACAATCTTATGGAAGGTTATCCCTGTTTCTGCAGAAAGAAAATCATGATCAGAAGGGCAAAGAGGGAAGATAACTAACCTTGCCTCGCTGAAAACATAGCAGCAAATGATTTAATTATAATAAACATGGTTTAAATGAGCATACTCTAAATTGGGCTTTCGAATTAGATAAAGAATGGGGTTGAAACAGGAAATATCAAATGCCAAGGTATTGCTTCAACTAATTCATCTTCTCTGATTCCCCATAAACAATAGGAATCCATAATATGCGGATCTAATATTCATTGTTCAATGTACAAGAATATTCCAGAAGACGGATACTCGTTGTAATAAAGAGGCATGACCAAAATATAAAAGATAGTGATGTGCTTCCTAAACTAATCTTTGTAATTAGAACCACATGATGTCAAGTAACCTTGGCAAGCACGTCTACAATATACATGTAGTGTCGCTCCTCCTCATCGCTAGATATCCCATTCCTAAATACAGCAAGCCCTTCTCTGCAAAAACATAACTGAAGCATAAACATAAAATGAAATTCATACACTGGAAGCGTCATCACTCCCATCACCATGAGGAGGATGATGCCAAACATGAACAAAGATATATGGTTGATGGCACTCAGGGCAGTGGTTGATGGCAGGCTCGACTCATAAGGATTCGAAGAGAGCATCCAATCTGTGGCTTATATTCTCATGTCAGAATAGTTGGTCCATTGCATGCTTGTGAATGTCGAAGAGAAGTTGAAGGTGCTCCTCAGAGAATCCATGCATGGTGGGCTCTTCTCACTATGCATTGTCACCTGATGCATTCATATTCTCCTCGAGAGGGTTGGACGGAGCCTCTTCCTCAATGCCGACACAACCCCAATGCTCCTCAGGTGATCCTTTCGATAAGGCTTGGCTTACATTCGCATGAACACCTGTAGATTGAGCTGGAATATTGTTGTCGTCTTGAGACCAATTGGCATGCAGATTATGCTCTTTTGACTATTGAATAGTCCCTGGAGGCCGCGCAGAAGGTCCCGCAGTGTCCTGGAGAGGAGTAGAAGGAAATTCCTCCTCTATGACAACACAACCCCAAATATCCTCTTCTCGGTCAATAACCATACTTGGCACCTCAGTAGAGGAAGAGGCCAGGGGAGAAGGCGGTTTAGAAGCACTCAAGGGTGCGCTGATGGGGCAACAATGATTAGCCATATATCTGTAATAGTTCGGTCCTTGTCAAGACCTCCCACGCTCTAGAGGCATGGCTTTGAGAGGGAAATAGTTAAGCCAAGAGGGGCAAGGGCTAACCAGAAACAAAGTGCGACAAGGCCACACCAGACAAGAAACAAAGCCTGGGAGCAGAACAAAGGGGAAATTCATAGCGAAAACCTTGGACTGATGGAGGGAAATATTACCATTATGATGCATGAAAGAGACCATTAATTCAGAGGTGACATTTTCCGTTGCCATGGTACCCATATGATCAGAGCTCAACATCATTGTGAACCAGTCCACTAAATTTCCCATGGAGCGAAATCTCTTACATAATGACTCGGCGTAAATGCACAACCTCGTAAACAGTAGCATGGGATATGAGGAAGCACGCTAGGATTCCCAGTTTAATTGCATGGTGGTATAGATGTCACCCCATTCGGGTTATAAAATAAACAATTTTATAATGGCCTAGTCTAAACATTTTATTTTGGTCTTTTCTAGCAATAATTAGCAGAATTTGATTATACAATTTTTGGTGAAATCACAATTTTTACTTAATTTTTTTTTTAATACATAAATGGATTCAAAGCTTAGAAAACCCCATAACACTTGGATTATACAATCCCTACAACTTAAATCTGCAATTTCAACAATGTTTTGTCAAATTTTAGACAATACTAATTGAATAATATGCCAAAAACCCAAAAAATAAAATATTTAGACTACCTTTTTCACTCACTTGTTTACTAATAAATTAACCATATACCATAATAATTCCAACACCTTATTTTTGACCCAATAACCTCAAGACATTGACCAACCTGTTCAGAATCGATGCGATAATCATGTTATCAAACTTAGAGTTTGAGAAGGAATCGAAATAAACATTTACAATTCAATTTGTTTCGATATGTTTGATTATGCGTTGGTTAGCATTCGACTTCGTGAGAGACTTGAGAAATAGTAAATCAGACCCATTATAATCGAGAAAGTTTTTTTTGTAGTCTAATTGTTTTAGGTTTTGTTTTTTTTTTAGGATATTTTTTATTTAATTTTGTTTGAAATTTGATGAGAAATTGTTGGATCTGCATATTTGAGTGGTTAATTTTGTATAACCCGTACTCTAGAGGTTTTTTAGATAAATACAAAATTGTGATTTTATGCACATTTTGTTGCCAGATTCTATTAAAAGGGCCAAACGTAGAACGACTAGACGACCGCTCTGCCAAATTGTCAGTGTTATAATTTTGAGCATGGACTCGAATGGTTAGTTATGATATCTGAGGGGAAGCTATGGGCTTAACCAGAACAACATGGAATAGAGGGTCATCATATAGTCTTGTTATTTTATTGTGTTTTATTTTTCATTGCATTAAAATTTGGTAGGAATTCAGTTTGATTCAAAATTAAGATTTCAACAATTATAAATCATCAATTTAAACTAATTCTAAAACTCTAAATCTATCCACATACTCAAAATTGCAAGTTGAAACTGCAAGTTTGCATTTCAACAATTTTTCATTCACCAAATTCCCAAACACTCAAAATTGCTTATATTTAAGCAATTTTTCATCGACCAGATTCCCACATATACCGGACCATTTAAGTACCCCATATCACACGCCAGATCACTCTAGAAAAATGTGTAGTAGTACGATTATTTTAGAAAGAGTTTTAATTATTAAAATCCATTTCAACAGTATTATACATTCCATTGAAAATTCCCTAGTTGCAGCATATCAAAAATACAATTTGCCCACTGCAGTGGCATTTCCTCTTATGATGATATAATGTAATACTGGAGGATGACGATTACATCAAATTGAAATCTATTTTCCATCAAGGAAAAGGATAATTTTATGATCAAGGGTCGCGTATTGTATTGCATTGAATGCAATGCAGGTTCATGAAAAACAACCCTTGACAGTGTACTATTTAATTAAGCTCCAATCAAATCAATAAATACCTACAAACTGAAGTAAGATTTTTGAATTTTCTCAGAGGATTTATAGGTAAATACATTATGGAATCCATGGAGGAGGGGGTAGGGGCGTCATGGGGAACATCGGTGGAACTACGGAGAAGATGTTATTCTTATCTATCCCTACTCCTACTCCATTGTCACCTCCCGATAAAGCAATCAATGCTGCTACTAAGCCAGCGTTGTCGGCAATTGTGGGTTTTGTGTAGTTGTAATTGCTCCGGACATCTTGGAAACGGTAGAATTTATCGAGTCCACCAACCATGGCTCCTGTAAGCACATGTGGATTAGGGTTTCGACTATCGCGCCATTTGTAACCCCCGGTGCATGTGTACTTTACACCATCTTTAGGGATAGAAGTTGCACGGTGATGCACATGCTTTGGGTAACGCTTGCCATATCCCACAATGTAGCTCATGTTAAGAGAATTTTGACCTAAAATGTAGTTCATCTGCATAAACATACCAGCCTTCAAAAATTTATTAAGGGTTACAAAGGAATGTCATGAAATAAATAACCAACACAAGCGCATTGCCTGGTAAGCAGATCTGAACAAATTTTAATATACCTGAGTTGTTGCAAAATCATGGAAGACTTGTCTAGAGAAGTAAGTTGGACCACAATACCAACCAGGAATATCTGTAGCAACGAGATAATCASTATAAATTGCTACTAGAAAAACTGCATTGACAACATACTAGAGAGATTGAGGATTCTCGTGGTTTAATTCAACCAGTCCACCTGCAAGGAAACGCACRCAATATATCAAATTTTGGACACATTGAGAGGAGTGAAGCTTTCAGACCTAAAGATCATAAGGATGGCTCACCTCTCGTTTTGTTGAACATTTTGAATACGGGCAGATATGAGCACATTATGATGCTTGTCTGGTTGTGATAGGTGCTCAACATATCCTCATATGGATAGCCTGGAATTAGGAAAAGTCTTAGCCTGGATAACAAAACCTATAAGCAATATATTAGAATTCACCAAAATATTTCCCTGCCACTCAGATCAAACAAGCAGTACTGCTTTGGTTCAAAATGGATAAAGAGTTAAACTATTGAAAATATCATCCCATTGTAACAATACTTTCAATACTTATAATGGTGTCACGGTATTCTCCTTACTGTGCCAGTTAAGGATTCTTTATGGTTTTTGGTAAGAGAAGTGAGAAGTTTATGCAAATAACATTTTTCAGGATGAAATTTTGTAAAACAACATTTTATGGTTAGGATTCCTAAGATATGTGATGTGGATATGATATAAACTGATCCATGAAAAGAGTCATAGTTATTATAAATTTGTTGTGTTATTTATAAATTTTATAGAATTCATATTTTGTAAAGGCCTGAAAGATGTAAGGATTATGATGATTTTTTTTTTTAAATTTCAGATCATTTTTATAGTGCTTTTCATGATCCATTGGGTAAATCTTTGATCCTGATTACATGGCTTAATCTTACGACATGTGGAGTGAGGTCCATTAAATTCAACAATAGATCTTTTCATGATCCATTGGGTAAATCTTTGATCCTGATTACAAGAATCAAGGCTTAATATTATGAAGACATGGAGTGAGGTCCAATAAACTCAACAATAGATAATTTTTCCAGTACTTTTCATGATCCATGGAATAATAAATGGGTAAATCTTCGATGTAACAAGGCTCAATCCTATGAAGACATGGAGTGAGGTCCAATAAACTCAACAATAGATAATTTTTCCAGTACTTTTCATGATCCATGAAATAATAAATGGATAAATCTTCGATCTTGATTACAGGGCTTAATCCTATGAGACATGGAGTGAAGCCCAATAAACTCAACAATATGACTGATTAGGGACTTGACGCAGATACCTCTTATATTATAACCATACCACCCTTAACCTACTGTAATATACAAAATAAGATAAACTTATGCTAATTCCAGATATTAAGAATGACTAACCATACCAACCTTGACCCACCTGACCCTACAAAATAATATATACCTATGTTAATTCCAGATATTGAGAATGAAATAAGGATATGGAATTTATAGTTACCTGGGCACCTAGTAGCTTATTATCCAGACTAAATACACCATAATAAGGCCCACCCAAAAATGAACCGGCATATTTAGCCATCACCAAATTAGTCACCAACTTAAGGTAAGAAGAATTCCATGTGGCATAGTACATCCATGCACCACCCCACACATACTCATCATAGTAGCCAGAGGAATTATAAAATTGTGCGATTGTAGATTTACCTTGGTTGTATCTACCTCTCTTGTCATTATCCCTTGAGATTGCAAAGAGAGTAGTGGCACCTTTGACGAGCTTCTTTGAGTAGGTCGAGTCATCCCTGAATACAATTGATGTCGCAGCTAGTGCAACGGCCATCTCTGCAGCCAAATCTGAACCGATTGTGCATTGAGTTACAGGACGGGTGTAGTCCATGTCTTCGGGCCTCATCCAAAAGTAATGATCATGCAGAGTTTTGGTGTCGTTCACTGCAGTGCCGACCTATCCAAAACAAAATAAAATGAGGATTGAAAGGGCATTGAAAACGAAGGCGAAGAGAGCGATTTAAGAAATTGCACAACATAAATTTTCTTGGGCTTTCTTGGGCTTGGGCTTGGCTTCACCTGACAATAGATGAAATTTATGCTGGTGGTAGATGAATTGAATGTCTTAAGTATATAGTTTGTTCCCCATCTGATGAGCTCCTTGACGTGGTTAAGCTCTCCGACGGCTTCATATTTTAAGAACCAAAGACTGAATACAAAATCACCATAACAAATATACAAGAACAATATGCAAAATATCATTTATTACTATCAAACACTTGAGGTAGGGCAACACCATACAATGGATCCTATTATGGAAGGGATCCTCTCCTGTTCACTTGCCTCTTCGAGGGGGCATCCTCCTATTGAGCTACAACTCAGAATACAATAATTCTCTTCATGTCCCATTACATTGCTTGAACCCCTTTATATAGTGCTATCATCACCTAAGAACATTCTAAAAGAGGAATCTTCTAGAAGTAGAACCTTCTAAGAAGTCCTCTTACATTTATTATATCTAACTATCCATTTATTATATCTAGATACCATAGTGGGTCTTATTTAATAATATAGTGGACCTAGTCCACCTTACATTGAATGGCCTCCACTATTATCACTATGGGCCCTCTGGCCCCCCACTACTACCTCTTTAGATACCTAACATTCCATCTCCCTTATGAAATCGTTGTCCTCAACGCTTGATGTACAACCATATCCTAGGGTCCCATGGATAATTGTGGACCATAATGCTGAAGAAGACTGGAGAACCAAGGTCCCATTGAGAAATCAAAGCCACTATGTTGAAGTAGTCCAACCGCCATTGTAAAACATGGTCCGATGTCCAAGTGCTCATGTGAACTCCACACAGAGATATCGACACCCAATAACCAACTGAAAATGATGCTCCCAATACTGGCACATATCATGTGGATCCAAATAAGAATATTCAGTCACATAGTGGGAAAGGGTCAACGATGAATCTGGAAGGAACAATACCATTGTAGAATATGGAGGCTGGACGATGGTAATCATAACTAGATCTTGATGTGGGGTATTGATTTTCTCTATAGAAGGTGGAGTAGAGTCATCAAATAAAATATGGAAGTGGTTGTCATCCCAGAAATGACAACTATCCATATATCAATCATCGCAATCGGCCTCAAAATCATACCAAGGATATATTTCTTGATATTCATCCCTGAGGTCCGCCATAAGAAATATCTCATGCATGCTATCCAATGAATCTTGAATACTACCAAAACTATCACTGAGACCGTCTGTGAGACCGTTTTTGAGGCCATCTACAAAGTTATTTAATCTGTCAAACAATTGGGCTTTGAATGCTTCAGTAATCTGTAGAATTTCTTTGAGGGTTTGAGAAGAAATAGTCATCTAAGCACCCTATGAAAATTTATGAACTCTGCAGTCCCACCGCTGTCACGAAAAAACCCCAAAAAAAGAACAATAAATTACTGCAGAAAATCGCGGCATTTTCCGGAAAAACCCTGAAAAACGGTTGAATTTAAAATGCTCATAACTTCACTTCCCGGACTCCGTTTCGGCTGATTTTGTTTTTGAAATTGGGTGAAATTGTGATAGGGACTCAGATCTGTAATTTGTTTGGGCAAATTCGGCCTCCATCTTCTACAGAAATAAAAAAAATTGTGCCGTCGTCCGCAGAAAAAAACCCTGAAAATTGCAGATTTTAAAACTTCAATATCTTGACTTCCTGGACTTCGTTTCAAACGATTGTTTTTTTTCAAATTGGGTGTTTTTCTAAGAGGAACTCAGATCTACAACCTGTTTCTGTAAATTTTGCACAGAAATATACCAAAAATTTATGGAATGACAGGTAGCTAGAGAGGTAGTAGTGTGGGCCCATAGTGATAATAGTGGAGGCCATTCAATATAAGATGGACTAAGTCCACTATATTATTAAATATTTGCCCACAATGTCTGCCAAGGAAAGTGATCTGATACCACTTTTTAAGAACCAAAGACTGAATACAAAATCACCAAAACAGATATACAAGAACAATATGCAAAATCTCATTTATTACTATCAAACCCTTGAGGTAGGGCAACACCGTACAATGAATCCTATTATGGAAGGGATCCTCTTTTGTTCACTTGCCTCTTGGAGGGGGAATCCTCCTATTGAGCTACAACTCATAATACAATAATTTTCTTCATGTCCCATTACATTACTTGAACCCCTTTATATAATGCTACCATCACCTAAGAACATTCTAGAGGAGGAATCTTCTAGAAGTAGAACCTTCTAAGAAGTCTTCTTACATTTATTATATATAACTATCCATTTATTATATCTAGCTACCATAGTGGGCCTTATTTAATAATATAGTGGACCTTGTCTACCTTACATTGAATGGCCTCCACTATTATCACTATGGGCCCTCTGGGCCCCCACTACTACCTCTCTATCTACCTAACATCATACTTGGGACTATATTCAATCACACTCCAACTAAGCATAGTCATGGAAAAAGCTTTAGGGAAAGAAAATGTATGTGGTCTCCCGAATCGTAATATCCGCCCACCAAATTCACATGAGGCGTCGAACTATCCGAAAGACCATCTTGCATGCTAGAGTCTCCTCTCCATGACACATTGTTTTCCTTGGTAAGATGCCCCGCTGCGAACACATGTCCACAATTAACGCCTGTACGCATCTTAACACAAATGAACAAGCTCGAATTTTATGGAGAGAAACAGATCGGTTTAAAACCGATTGAATCAACTGCATTGAGAGGACCAGAGTTCTAATGCTAAACGATATCCATATCAGAGTTCTAATGTTAAACGAAGTCTTATGATAAGTCTAGAGGATTGAACTAAATTCTCGTTAACACTAGATCTATTAATCATTGCCAATGTTTATAGATTGAGTTTCTTCTCACCTAAAAAATCGGAAGCACGTGCAGCGGATGAGTTTGAAGGCGAGTTTCTTCCAGACGATCGAGGTTGGAGATGCGATGATCTCATCGTAAGCGGATTTTGAGACGGAGGATATGTCTCTGCTCCTGGGGGAGTGTTGCAGGGCTTGCAGGAGAGCGCATGTGTGTCGTAGGGCGTTGTTGGAGAACATATTGAAAACCATTCAAAAAATCCAAGGGGCTTCTCAACCTCTCTGTGAAATTGGCTGAGAAGGCCGAGGTCAAGCAGCAATAACAGTCGCAGGGTCATATTGTGTGGCCAAGGTGGAGACCGTGAACGCGTATCCAACAAGGTCATATGGGGCAGCAAAGGTGGAGCATGTGACCGCTCACCCAACCTACCCACCAATCGGCTTCTCCTCGCATCTGCCACCAAATAACTAGTACCCTCCACCGCCGTATCCACCCCAGGCGGGCTATCCCCCGGCCCCGCCTTACTACCAGGGTTACTCTCCACGTCCCTACCAGGGTTACCCTCCAAACTAGGGCCACCCACCCTACCAGGGTTATCCGTCCATTGTTCCTGCAGCGCAACAACCTCCCAGGAAGAATAATAAACTTGAGATGGATTTGGGAGCAAGCTTAATTGGCGGAGCTCTCGGTGGTCTGTTACTTGGAGATATTATCAACGATGCGAGTTATGATGGAGGGTTTGATGATGGCGGTGACTAATGGCGGTTACTTTGGCGACGACATGTCATGTATCCATAGCTTACATGTAATGTATCCATAAGCTATGGACAGACAATGAAAATGCCAGAAAGAACTCCCCCTAAAAAAAAGTCTTTGGCGTAATTATTATTATTATTAAAATATATTTTATTATTGATTTTGGAATATGACTTAAAATTATAATTTATTAGTTAAAAATTTGTTTTTTTAGACATACAAAATTTACATGATCTACATAAGATGATAACACTACACATGGTATTAAAAAATTACCATGTAAGTTTTGTAGGCTTTTTCTTAGTGTACACTTATGCTACCATGTATA
>SNQJ01S0040408.1:39480-53980 GCA_010110895.2 Picea sitchensis
AAGAACTCCCCCTAAAAAATTGTCTTTGGCGTAATTATTATTATTATTAAAATATATTTTATTATTGATTTTGGAATATGACTTAAAATTATTATTTATTAGTTAAAAATTTGTTTTTTTAGACATACAAAATTTACATGATCTACATAAGATGATAACACTACACATGGTATTAAAAAATTACCATGTAAGTTTTGTAGGCTTTTTCTTAGTGTACACTTATGCTACCATGTATAAAAAAAAATTACCATGTGAATTTTGTAGACTTTTTCTTGGTGTGTAGTTATGTTACCATGGTATCAAAAAATTACCATGTTAATCTTTTGTAAAGATATGGAGCATTTATAATAAACCATGGTGGTGTGCATATCCACAATCTAAATGAACCTCATGTTGGAGTATATCCTCAATCTCTTATAATGCTTATAAGAATATAAAGCATGTATCATTCATAGCAATGAATTAATGCATATGCACAAGTCCATAAACTAATTGAAATATACATGAGTTTTCTACCCATTAAAAATAATAAACAATTTAACCTTTCAAAATTATAATTATTCAAAAAAATATTATTAATAGTATACCCATTAAAAACAATTTAACTATTAAATTATAATTAAATATATATGTGAAGCATATAATGTTCATGGAAAAAGCTTATAAAAACAAAATTATTAGATTATAAAATCTAGTAATTTTATTTATTAAAAAAAAATAATAATTGTAAATGTTGATAAAGCATTCAAAAATTATCTTTATAGATAGATTGTTACTTGCACTTTCGAAATTTTATATTTCAAGTAAGTCTAGACTATTATTTATACTAGTGAAACATCATATACAATTCTTGTCAAAATTTCCAAAAAAGCATAGTCATCTTTATACATTAAAATATTTCAATTAGTCTTCTAGGAATCTACAATTGTAATTTTGTTTTTATAAATAAAATTATTAGATTTTTTATGTGGATATAACACATGCATAAAGCCTCTAGGGTTAGCTCAAGTGGTCATGAACCAAACCTGAGACCTCCTATCTCTCCCCCAAAGTTGGGGAGGTCATGGGTTCAACTCTCTAATCCCCTCGGGGTTGCCTAGAAGGATTCAAATTAAAAATTATCATTTCAAGAATCAACAAGGATGTTAATCGCTTTGAAAGAGTCTCATTTTTTCGCATAAAATGAGATCTAAATCGGGAGGCAAATCAATGGGCTAAGCATGCCTCTAAGTTAAACCATAGAGTCTTGTTTAAAAATGGGGTATATGACTATAGGTCAATCCCCTAAATCACAGGTTAAGTGGTCATTAATTCGCATCAATTTATATATGAATCAACCATTATTAGCAAGTTGTCCAAGCCTTGAGGAAGGTGATGTGAGGACATCTATCAATCCTCACCTCATGTGAAATAAAAGTTGGTTCTTGGTTATTGAATGGTGCTCGATGCTCAAGTACAAGCAAGGATGGATAGTTGTAGAGTCAAGGTCCAAGCAATGGAGTAATTTGGGATGGAATGTTATGTTGGGTATTATGGTATTTAGACTTGGGTAGTGTTTTGATAACTTCATACTTGGTTTTCCTCCAACTACCTATGAAGTGAATAGTGTATTCTTCCCAACTTTCTACAGAATTTCCCCTGTAGTTTCCAATCAATTCCTCATTGAGGTGATGTTTGGAGAGTTGGTGATATTTAGGAGAGGTTCATGGTTCAGAGCATCACTTGAATATGAGGAAATCCATCAAGAATTGCTTGAAATTTGGGGAGTATTTGTTTGTCAAGATTTGGTAAATTCCAAAAACAATTCCTTCTTCAACATTTGGATCAGTTATATCTCTAGTTTTTTTCTTTCTCCTTTTGAAGATTGTGTTGGTTGGTCATAAGCTTGTTGAATTTGTGTGTTTGAGAAGGATTTAAAGGGACCTGGAATATATTCTCTTGAGTTTTTCTATGCCTTTAGAAGAAGAGTCTTGAATCTCTCTTGGTCCCAGGTTTACTCTATAGTCTCAGAGTTGGAATAGGCATGTACCACTCAAAATGGAAGCTTAATGAGCATACTTCTTCTACATAAGTAGAGACTAGATTTTATTAAAACTGAATGTAACAGGTTGTGAAGCTTTTCTCTTACTCAATGCATGGAAACTTTATCCATGGCTTCAAACAATAGGGGAATGGAGAACTTGCTCCTTGTTGCACCAAAAGAAGACAAACTGGTCCACTAGCACAAAGACCCAATGGAAATTGAAGGTCAAAGATTTCCTCAATTCGACGAGGGACAAAAAGAAGAGGGAAGTGTTTATATTTATTGTCATTGATATGTATTTTCAAGTAATCTTTATTTTGGGTATTTTTGTTAAATAAGCCACTTATTGGCCAAATTGGAGTCTTTTTTCTAAATCCCTGCTTGAATTTGTCTAATGTGTTTTCATAAATTTGTCCTACTTTGCTAAAGGAAAAAAGAAACAGTCATATGTAATATGTTGTGTGCTCTAGATCCAGAATATTTTTTTGAATGAATATATATATGGAAAAAACCCTAGCAGGGTCTGCAATGGTGGCTCGGCCCTTGAGCCATATCCCTTCTGGTTTTCTATGTTGGACAAATTCAAGGACATGAGAGGATCGAGGTAGGGGTTAAGGTGTTAAATGACAGAAGGTGGCCATAGTGTTAAGCCCCTTCCTCGATTTGGAGGGGTTATGCACAGGCGAAGTAGGTCCCTTTCGTTTAGAGGCCAAGTGGAAGGGTACTTGAGGACTAATGGTAGTTAATGACAAGCTAGTTGGGTAGTAATGGGAGATGACCTATTGGATTACAGAGAAAAGGTATAGGGAAAGGATGACATCTTCCCGTCTGATGATGAGTACATCAAAGCGTAGGTTTTAAAAAGGGATGTAGACATGTTGATACTTGGATCGTTGGATCCTTTACAACAGGGCAATCTTCAGGTTCTGTTATCCAAAAAAGGACCGGTTTCGTGCCAGGCATGTGGGAGGAGATCAAGGTTAGTGAATGGCTTAGGAACACACTTTTGTGTGGGGGTAAAGAGCTTGAAGGGTTCCCAACCAACCCACATTTCATCCTCGGTGCATGCAGTTTCATTTTCGTTGCAGGTGGTAAACAAAGAAGTCCCAAATTTCCAAGAAGTTGAGAAGAACTGTTCAAAAAGTAGATATTCGAGGAAAGGAAGGTGTTGGAAGGTGAGGAAGGAGAGAAAAAGGATGGTGGTGGGTGATGATGTGGCAGTTGGGGATATCTCAAACCTGTTAGGAAGGACGGTTGTAGGTAGGTTCTATGGAAAATCAATCTCTCCTGCATCTATGAAACTTTGGTTGGAAGACAACTAGGTTGGAGTATTAGGGTATTGCCCTATTTTTACACGTTAGCGAGGGGATGGATTTGCTTTATTTTCAACTGGCATGAAGACATGATGGAGGTGTTCAATGTTGATTATCCTCTAACAACCCTTGGTATGCTCTCATACCATGTTGATTTTACCACTTCAACTCAACATCTGGCAGTTAGCTCAAAATAAAATCACTTTATCTACTAAAAGAACAACTAAGTAAACAACTAAACATGCAGCGGAAGCACAAATAAGGAAACCAAATCATGCACGCATAAACACCAATATTTTCAGGTAAGCTACCCCTGGAAAAAACAAGTTCTAAGATGCTTTTATTAAGGTCAAATCAGGGCTCCCGTAATAGGGAAAATGACCCACTGAGAGAAATACAACTACAGACAAACCTAACAAACCTGACACAGTATACTCTGTTGTACAACCACTGAACAACATGCTTTTCGAGGTGTGCATGATTCACCTTCTTGTGACCCACATATGTACGCGATTGACTGCACTGTGAACCATGTACATGTGCAGAAAACCCGTACGAACACTTCTGTACGATGCACCCTTTTCCTTTGGATTCTATCCTATGAAACCCACTTGTAGCTTCCTATGTTCTCTCTCCTCCTTGACATGTATTATCTCTAGATGAAATTCCTTCTCTAGCTATCCAAGATTTTGAATCACTATCCTTTGTTATCCAATCCTCTATGCATCAACACATTGACGAAATCTCTTCACCCAACTAGTGAGATCTCCTCACTCTCATGTAAGCAAAAATCCTTTACTTCTACATTCCTCACACTAGAAAAAGTCCTTCTTTGCTATCCTCAACCTTGGTCTCTCACCAAAAGTCTCGACCTTGATCTCTCACCAAAGTCTCTCACAAGTGTATCTCACACAAGGCAAGTGTAGACTCCATCAACACAAGTGTCTTCCTCTTTCTCCTAGCCTTTCTTTTATAATCAAGAGTTACGATCTATTTCTAATCTCCAAAGTGATCTACGGTTGAGATTACTTCTCACACTCACTTAAGATTTAGATTACATGTTGCATGCTAAGCATGTTCCTTAAATAACTCAATTAATTAATAAAAACATTTTTACTTTAATTAATTTCTTTAACTAAAGTAAACTCACACTATGATTTCAATGACTTCCACATGTTAGACATATGCCAATGCGAAAGTACATGTTCAATGCTACAACTAACATCAAAATTCATTTGTGCATGGGGGTGGGGTCATCAGGGTTGGTCCTGAAGGAATGATCGATCTCTTTCAACCCTACATACGATGTCTGTTCCCCTTCAAAAGTGTCGATGACTCTGCCAAATCCATTGTTGGCATTCTGGCATGAAGAGGTTTTGGTTGCTATAGGGAACACGATTAGAAAATTCGTTGGTTTTGAACTGAGATGGGAGAATAAGACTGATATACACTAGGCATGGTTTTAAATCAAGGTGGATTTGCGAGACGTGTTGTTGGATGAGATTGAGCTCATCTGGGGGAGGTTTCTTTATTACTCAAAATATTGATTTTTGGTGCATCTCGTTTCGGTTCTTTGGTTGTCATGTGGTAGGGCATTTACAAGCTATGTGCAACATGAACCCAACTCATTTTTTGTCGTTTTCAAAGTTCTTGAAACATAAATAAGGCGAGGTGGACTCTGAAACAGTAAAGGTGGTGAAAGCGGAAGGTAAGGAGCGCAACGACTGAAATCTTACAAGGACTGTCTCTCCAGGTGGCAATTTCCACAAGGAACCCTGTGGCAAAAATTATGGTAAGAATCCTAGTCCTATTGTACTAGTTCAGTCATTGTCTGATGATGCCTCTTTGGATATTCCTAAGGTACAAGACTCAATTTCATGTGATGTTCCTCCTAACTCTCTTCCCTGCAATATTCCTTGTAAACCCATTTTCGAGTTTTCTTCTCCTTCTGCTAGGTCTTGTGGGGAAACATCGTCATCTCAACCCCCAGATTTCTGAGGGGAAGCTCGTGTTTTACCTTCGAAACCTACTAAGGCTATTGATCAATCTTCTTCCTCATTGTTGAGTCCAATTTCAAAATCCATTGTGAAATATGGCTATCTTTTACAGTCTAAGAAAAACAAGGGCTCGGAAGGGGAGACTTTTGAAGGTCTAGCTTTGGACAAAGGAACCAGGGGGAAAGTGGGTAGAAAATATTCAATTTATTTGGCTAAGATCCATGAGGTTAAATAAATTCATAGTGGGAAAAAATCTACAATAGTTCAAACCCTTAGAGCAGGGAAAGCCTATGAGAGAGGTCACAAATGATTGCGTTCTTTTTAGCGCCCGAAGAGTGGAGGGCACTCTCCAAAACTCTTATCCCTCAAGAATATGTGTTAGGATGTTAAACCAAACTTTATGATGATTCAAGAGATGATGTGTAGTGTATTCAAGGTGGAGGAAGTGTTCAATTCTCGTCTATCAGGTTGGTCATCTTTCTCTTTAAACACATAGCGTCTTTCTGGTGGTCTCATTACGACATGAGGCCTTCAATTAAAGGTGACAGAAAAGTCTATCTTTCCCTCATGCATGATAGTTCAGTTAAGTGAAAGGTTGTTCAATTATTATTTTAAGTTTATTAACATTTACAGTCCTTATTCTAATCGAAGCCCATCCTGGGAGTGGTTTAGTGAGTCTGGTGTTTTGAATTTTGAAGATATCATTTTGGGGGGAGATTCAAATTTTACCATCTCTTTGAATGATGTATTGGGATTGAACCCTCGAAAAGATCCCCAAGAAGATTTTTTCTCCCATTGGATGGAGATTCACCACCTTTTGGATTTAGCCCCCTCAAAATTATCTTAAACTTGGTGTAATGGGAGAAAAGGGTCAAGAATGATTACAAAAAGACTCGACAGGTTTATGATATTAGAGGGGCTTATTGAAAAACATTGGTGCTTTAAATATTGAGTTGATGTTGAGGGAATCTCTTACCACATGCCTATAATTTTGGAAGTGTCAAATTCAAGGAAAAGGTTGGTGTATCAAATGAAGTTTAATTAGGAGTGGCTAAAGGAAGAGGATTATCAGAAACTAGTTGTGGAGACTTCGTGTCATTTGGATGAGGATATGGGAACCTTTATCATGCATTGATTCGATGACAACACCTCAAGAATTAAACAAGCAACAATTTCTTGGGCCAATGGTTTTAGGCTAAAACAATCGACATTGATAAGGGAGGTGGAATCAAAGCTCAAGGTTATCCTTATAGAAAGAGATGTAGGCTCTATGTCGAAAGAAGAAGAAACTATGCTACAAATGCTTTTGAAGAAAAAAATAGGAGTTGTTGGATGTGGAGGAATCCAAATGGCATCAAAAAAGAAAATTTGTTTAGATCCGCGAGGGGGATAATAATACAATTTTTTCTCTCAAATTCGCTAGCTTATGGAGAATGATTAATTCCATTTGGGAAATAAAGGACCATGAAGGGAAATTGGTGTTAGAATTTGGCGAGATAGCGAAAGCAAGTAAAATATTTTTCTCTAGCCTTTTCTAGGCTCTAGCGGGTTGTCTTATCTCAAAGATTCTACAAGTTATCAACCTTTTCCCTAAATCCATATTGAAGGAAATGAACACAACCTTATTAGTTGAGATCTCTAAGAAGGAAATCTTCAACACTTTATCCTCTTTCCAAAAATGTAAAAGTCCTAGACCTGATGGGATCACAATCGAGTTCTATTGAGGTTTCTATGAGCATGTCAAGGGAGATATGTTGAAAGTAGCAAAAGAATCACAAAGAACTGGTAAGATTGGGGGGCACTCAATTCCACTTTTCTGGCCCTTATTCCAAATGATCAATATCTGTCCTCTTTTGAAGACTTTAGGTCGATTGCTTGTTGTAATTTGATTTATAAACTCATAGCTAAGATCATAGCCAATCACATTAAGCCAATCTTTAGTTAGCTAATTTCTGAGGAGCAGTACGATTTTCTTTTCAAAAGAAAAATACATGATGTTGTGTCTGTAACTCAAGAAGCCTTAAAATCCTTAAAATCTAAAAAGATCCATTCAATTGTCATGAAGCTAGATTTGTCAAAAGCCTATGGAAAAAGTGAGTTGGACTTTTTTCAGGCTTGCTCAGATCCATATGGGGATGAATTTACAATCAGTCAATTAGATAATGGGTGCTTTGAGATCTATTCTTTCACTATCCTCATTAATGGGGTTCCCTCTCCCTTCTTTAGATCTTATCGTAGGCTTTGCCAGAGTTTCCCTCTTTCCCCATTCATCTTCCTTACTGTAGCATAAGGTCTCGGTCTTTAAAAAAAAAAAGGCTCGCAATGATGGTCTTATCAGGGACTAAAAATTACAAACTTTGAGATCCTAACCCATTTATTATTTGTAGATGATGTGATTCTCTTTGGTGCAGGGTCAATCTCAGAATTCCAATCTTGGAAGAAAATCTTCGTTCTATCTTGCATTTCTATGAGAATGCAAGTTAATAGGTCAAAGTCTATCTCGTTGGTTCAAGGTTTGCAAGAAGAAGCAATAGGTGCTCTAGAGGATTTATTGCCCTTCACAATGAAAAACTTCGATGAAGGTTTACAGTATCTAGGATTTGTTCTCAAGCCAATCGATTACTTGTTTAGTGATTGGATTTGGTTATACAAGAAAATTCAAGCGAAAATCTCCTACTAGGTTAGTCATTGGCTCTCAAGGGGTGGGCGGTTAACTCTTATGAATTCAATGTTGAGCAGTATTCCAGACTATTGGGTGGATATATCAAAATTACGAAGGGTATTATCACAAAAATCAAGAAGCTTTGTTTTCATTTCCTATGGACAGGAAACATGGAAAAAGGACGGAGTCCTATGGTGAAGTGGTCAAAGCTTGTGATGCCTAAGGAGTTGGGGGGTTTGGGCATAAAAAACTTATTCCGATTTTCCAAATCCCTAGTAGCTAAAAGCATGTGGAGGTCAATCCATAATGATATGCTCTAGGGAAGAGTGATGGTCTCCAAATACATCCCAGTTTAATCCACAATAGAATGGATAATATCGCCAAGGAAGTCTGTGCACAACAACATGATATGTTGAAAGGAAATGGTCAAGGCTTTTCCTTTAATTGGGAATCAACTAGTTTGGAACACAGGGAATGGAAACCAAGTAAGGATAGGCGAAGATCCTTCGGTAAGCTTAGGGGAAGGTTACAAACTCCCTAAATATTTGGTTTTTGATCTTCACAATTGTGGTATTTATTCCCTAAAAGATGCAGCTATAGGGGACTCAGATCAAATTGGAAGAACAATATGGAATTTAAAAACTATTTTAGAGATGGAAGGAGAAAAAACATAGTTATGGGAAGGTTACTTAAACCTTTTAAAAGCAAATTTCATCTCCCTTCAGGAGGACGAGGAGGACACACTATTCTAGACATGTACTGAGAAATCATGCATCTACTTGGTCAAGATGGGATATCAGGTGTTGGAAGAAGTTGCATTCAGTGGGGAGAACAAATGATGGTGGCACTTTATATGGGCTCCCAAGGTCCCTTCTAAATAAAAAATTCTCGTGTGGTTGGCAATTGAAAATAAGTTGTTAACATAGGATAATGGGTTGAAAAGGGGATGTGTAGGCCCCAATAGATGTGTGCTTTACAAATGTTTGTATCTTTTTTTCAATAGTCTTGCATCTTTTTTTCAATGTTTGTTCGTAGCACAGGTCTGGAAGGGAATCAAAACATAACTCAAAATCAAGATTCAAGGGTCTAGAGGGTATCTGAAAAATTGGTTAAGGAGGACAAAGAAACATATGAGCATATCCCAATTCCCTTTTTCTATAGCTACTTTTTATGGTGGTCAAGAAATAATGTTGTTTTAAAGGATATCACTATCCCATGTGAAGTGGTGGCATGATTGATAGTAAAACTTTCAGGTGAATATAAGTCAGTTATCAAGCCAAAAAATATCAGATTGCCCTCTATGCCACAATTAGTGGAGGGGGTTCCTTGGGGTTTCTTTGGTGGGGCCAGTCAAGGCCACCCATACCACCCACCTCAGTGTGGAGTGGGGGCTATACTTTTCATTTCCAGTTCCCACTTCTTCACGATATGATACACATCTATTGTCGAATATGATAATAAAGCAGATATTTTTGTCCTCTTAGCCTTACTATTACATGTTGACATGCTCAAGTTGAGGAAGATTCAAGTGTTTGGAGACTCAAGAGTTGTGGTAGATTGGGTCAACGGGGATACCACTCTTCAAGTGAGGAGCCTTCGATATCGATTGTACCAGGTTCGTTCCTTTATAAACAAGTTGGAGTGGTTCTCCTACTCTTATATCCTCAGAGAGTTAAACGAGAAGGAAGATGGTCTGTCAAAGGAAGCTTTGTAACTGGAAGATGGAACTTTTATCGTTCATGAATATTTCGATAACCGGTTTCTGGAAGAAATTAATTTTTTGTTGTAACTATCTCTTTCGCAAGGAGAACATGTTGACAATAGGGATAAATAACTTATCTTTTATTTTGAAAGTAAATGTTTTTGTACAGGATGTATAGATGTAAATAGATGAACTGGAAATAATGAAGAGGCAAGTGAATATGATAGTGAAATGGATAGTCCTTTAGAGGATGGAAATATGTATATTCTTCTTTCTTGATGGAATATAAAAAATTTTCATTCTTTGAACACACACACACACACACACACACACACGTAAAACAATACAATTAAATCCAAGTGAAAAGTTAAGATTGCTAAGATATTTTAAAGATAAAAATCTATGATATTAATGGCTTTGATGATAATAATGAGACATTTCCCTTCATAGCTATGGAAATAGAGTTTGTCATGAAAAAATAAATCCCAATATCTATTGATCATAACATTACTTGTGTAATATCAACTCTAATTGATCTAAATACCCATCATTATTATTATTCCTTGGTTAAAAAATTGCAATCATGTCCAATTTGTAAAAGAGATAGAAATTGTAACTACACAAAAGAAAGATTGCAGCTTATTAGAGAAGCTCACACCTCTAAAGTTGCAGGACATTTTGGTGTTGGAAGACAATTACTAACTTACAAAGGTAGCACTATAAATTAGAGGATGGATACTTTGTTGTGTTAGCAATCCCAATAACAGAAATCAAGGTCTATACCATCCGTTACCTATACCCACTCGACCCTAGGAAATAATTTCAATGGATTTTGTGGGAGGTTTACCAACAACTAGAAATGGACATGACTATTTATTTATTGTAGTTGACAGGTTTAGCAATATGTTCATTCTTATGCCTTGTAAAAAGACCATCAAAGGACAAGAAGTAGCAACCATGTTCTTTGAATAGGTTTAGTTGCACTTTGGGATACTAAGGAGCATCATCTCAGACAAGGATACCRGATTTCTCAGTGCCTTTTGGACTATACTTTGGGAGAAGATGGACACTAAGTTAAAGAGATTTACACCATTCCATCCACAGACATATGGGCAKACAAATGTAGTCAACAAAACTTTGGTGCGGTTTTTGAAGGGTTACAATCAAAAGCATYTGAAGACCTGGGATGAAAATATAATCTATATTCAACACTCTATTAACATATTAGTCCACACTTATACTTGTAAKTCCCCCTTTGAAACTTGCTTTGAGTATTTATTGCCTTTTCCCTTAGATGTCGTATATGGACATCAAGGAGGAGTGAGGGAAGACATCACAGGAGAAGCATTGAAAGTAGAGAAATTTGTTGAAAAGATTAGATAGATCCATTTGCAATTATAGGAGACACTGAAGAAGTCATGAGAAAATTATAAGGCCATAAATGATCAACACAGAATTGAGAAGTCATTCAAAGTGGGAGACAAAGTTTGGTTACATATGAACAAGGAAAGACTATAAGGTCCTAGTAAGAAGACCAAGGCTTTGTAGTATGGCCCTTTTGAGGTATTGGAGAAGGTGAAAGTTAACACCTTCAGACTCATTCTACTCCCATACATGTGCATTTACTCAATAGTGAATGTAAAGTATTCAAAACTCTATGACTCTTCCATGTTGGATCAACAGGAGGAGCAGGTCCTACCTACCATACAAGACTTAGCACCAGATGCTTAGGAAAAGTTGGTAGAAGACATAGTTTTGCAAAGGAAGTTCAGAACTACAAGACAGGGGTAGCATGACCTTTGGCAGATTGGGTTGAAAGGACAACTTCCAGGCGAAACAAAATGTTACTCCGAGGAGAAGGTAGAGGAAAATTTTCCTCACCTCATTTTAGTAAATACTTTGGAGACCAAAAGCCTCCCGAAATGGGGAGGTATGATCCAGATTGAATCATCATATAAATTTTCATGTATCTTGGTACTTTCTAGGTGGAAAAAATTGGAGGAGTCAACTTGCAGGGCCATTTTAGCAGCAAGTCCCAATATGGAAAACTGGGTCTAAAACATTTTAGAGCCATTTTTAGGCATTAAACAACATGTTTTGGTAAAAAAAAAACTCCCTAGATATCCCCTAATGATATTCTACACACTGAGACCTTTCCAATGGTGCAATAATCACCTCAATCATATATCGTATGTGAAAGTTATGCCTCTCGCAAGTTGGCCTACCTTGTTGACTACCATTGTACAAGTGGATGCCGCATCAACCTCCATTACTCAAACGTGTGGGGATATCCACATGTGGATTTTCAAGAAGATTCTAGAAGGTCCAGACCTTATCACTAATTGAGGGTTGACAAAGTCAAAACCTTAATGCTAGATGACTATCGGGCTATATTAAATACCACGCTACCGAGAGGAAAATGGATCTATTCTTTAGCATTGTATTCATTCCATAGCTAATCAAAACATTTAGGATTACTATTCCGAGGGCATAACATAGGAGGAGGAAGATTTTGTAGTAGCCTTTCAAGCCAAAGTGTCATGGAAACTCCATAGTGAGTGCCCATTCCTTCGTATTTGCATTTTGATCCCTGAAGCAAAGAGAGCAAAGCATAGGCCTCACCTTCAAGATGGGTTTTCTCCCATATTGGGTTTCCCGAGGTAAATCTTGTGTTTATTTGCGTGGATGGTATTTTTTCATTTGCCTGTAATTTTATTTTCGTATTTCAATTATTTTCTATAAAAATAGAGCAACAATCTAGATATAACAAATATGAGATCTAAGGAAATAAACCAACATAATAAAGATTTCAACATATAATAAGATCTATTGTGATGAACTGAAATGTATAGATTATCTTGCTAACCATTTCATAGTTTAAATAACTACAATATTGGTGAAACACTAGAGGTAGGGGCCACACTATTGTATAGTTATAAGTTTTTAAAAATGTTTTTCTTAAAAAAACATGCAATGCTTGTGTACGTATGTCAAGTTTGCATTATGAACAAGAAATTATACTTTTTCTCTTTAGTGCACATTTTATTCATATGGTATCAAGTATACCAAGAAGAGGTATCAAGAGGTATCATATGATAACCAAGAAGAGGTATCCTTTACTTTTCAAAAGCAAAGAATACCTCTTCAAGTTTCAATTTCTTGATAACCTTGTAAATGTAAACATTTTTAGAACCTCTTCCCTATGCATTGTAGCAATTAATATACTTTTTCTCTACCTATTGTACCTCAATTTGGTTTCTTACAAAATCAACATTACATGTATGATCTTTCTAGATATTTAGTTTTTTTCAAAGTGATAATAAAATAGTTACTTCTTCCTTCCCATCTTGAGATACACTATATGATGCGAGTATAATTTATGTTGAAACACCAGTAAAAAACATTCTGATAGCTTGTGCCCTAGAAAAGCTACTAATATATAGTTTGATAATCGAAAAATAAGTACAATGAAATAAAAAAATGAATCCTAAAATAAAGTTATGGCAACAAGGAGTCATGGGACCCAACTTAGAGATGCTCTAGAATAATTTAGCATTTAAGTTTAATATGGAAAGTACATGGCTATTGTCAATTCTAGAATCATTATCTAATGGAGAAGCAAATACCAACAAAAAATCCTTCTTGTGATGAGCAATATCGTGTTCAAAACCTTTTTTTTTTTTTTTTAACAGTAACTGGGAAAATTATGTATTAAAAGTCTGCGAAAAAACGTAGGCATCGAGTACATTTTGGTTTACAAAATTTGCTGCTAATAAAATGCTCCCTCCTGTGTTCTCCAATATGTATATGGAGAATAGAGGTGGTGCTATCTATTCTACTAAATCCTGAAAGTGCAGAGTTGGTGAACACCTTACAAAAATTACCTAGATAAAGCTCAAAAAAACATTTCATAGAATTACTTTCTAGTCTGGCCTGGTGCGTGATGTTCTGCCTTTGCTGGAGGTCGGAGGTTGAGATCCAGATGTGGGCGCTGTCCTGGGGAGGAGGCCTCGTTTGAGAGGGTCGTGACAGGAGATACCGGCCCAGATATGAATTTAAGCTCCTCAATCTGCCGCCTGAGCGCTTCGCATTCGTCTTTAGTCCTCTGCTGCTCGCTTCTTTGTTGAATAGTAATTTTTGTAATGGAGAGTGCCTATGTGGAGAGGGCCCGGAGCTGAACTTGCATTGTTTGGACTGCGTTTACAACCTCTTCATGCTCCTCAACTGTGACCATTTTTTGAGTTTGCCTGTTCATATTGGCTGAGCTTCTTACTTTCCACCAGCTGCATTGTCCACCCGCGTGTTCCCTAGGTGTTTCCTCAGCGTTGATCCTCCAACTGCTACGTCGACCTGTGCGCTCACCAGGAATTCTCTCAGTGTTGTTCCTCTTTGTTATGAGTTTGTCATGTCCATGCACCAATTCAACTGCAACATAATCGCTCCTGTTCAATTGATTCATGGAATTTAACCAATTCCCCACCGTTCGCCATACTTTCGAGCTATGATTACCTCTGATGCCATTATCCTCCACCTCACTTGAAATTAAAGCCCTGTACAAGTTGAATGCCATCATACGCCTTAACTTCTCGCTGCAGAGATCCTTCCCACACTCAGGAGTTGTCGTGGGTACAACAATGAGACTTTGAACGTGAACTGAGGAAAGGAAAGGAGGTCGGTGAACGTGAACTAAGAAGGGGCGGGTGATATAAGGCAGTGCGAGCATGAAGGAGGGCCGTAAAATAAGACAGTGAGAGCGTGTAAGAAGGACGGGTAGTGAGAGGGGGCGTGTGAAGGGGACTCGTG
>SNQJ01S0040408.1:60062-91365 GCA_010110895.2 Picea sitchensis
ACAAGTATGCTACATCATCCATAAACCATGTGTCAACAATACTACTAACAAGTGCCTCCAACCATGTACCAATCATGTATCAACTACTCATCAACTATGACCCATCAATATGTACCAACATCATCAACTATACAACTCATGTATGTGCCAACTCATCAACTACTTGTCTCAACCATGTACCCAACATGTACCTGAACCAAAATCCCTCATCAATTTCATCATCCAAATATGATTTGTAACTCTGTAATAGACCTAGTGTATATGATCACATACCTGCAAACCTTTGTTAACCTTAACAACAAGAGACTAACATTTTCATCAAACTTTACTTTAGTCTCACATGACTAGTTTTGGATTAGTCAACAACCCTAACTTGAAATAATCACAACTATGTACCTGTAATGAATAAATATCTAAAGATGGTACACAATATTATTCATTGTCTTTTGTGCAATTCTTCCACACTTCACTACTTGGAACCTCTCAGAAAATGAGTTATAGCAAAAATGGCATACCTTGTTGAATTCTGGCTTATTCTAGAGAGCGAACTTGTATAGCGTTCTCCGCACAGAATATTTGTTGTATGGATCTGAAAATTGTACACAGAATACTGTACTCTAACCAACACATTTTTTCTTACTAAATTTGGATATGTTATGAAGAAGTTATGACGTTTTTATCCGAAACACATGTTTTAGACTAGTTTCAGGACTAGCCACAAACCCTATTTTCCATGGAGTGTAACTCCAAAAATACAATGACCCATAAGATGAAATTTGTACCACAACTACTTGGATATGTTTCCTCAATGGCCGCCCAATTTCACGGTCTGAATCATTCTAGAAAAAACGTTATTACGAAAATGGTAAGATGACTTGTAAATAACATACCTTAGAAAACATCATCAAAATAATTTATCCTCCCTTGAATTTCGGCCTTCTTTCCTTCACCTTCCCTCTGAATTTCGGCTTAGATATCCTTTGGTTACCTCAGTCACATGTAGATATTCAATATGATCAAGTGTTATTAAAACGAGAAAGCCTTGCCTCTTATTTATACTTTCATGTAGCTTCCTCAAGGGGTTACCTTTTAACCATCTTAACCCACTTTCCTTATTTTAAGGTTAACCCACTTCTAACCACTTCACCACTTAGTAATTTCTCCATTAACTTTATTATTTAAATAATTTATTTTGTTATTCACTTTTACTTATAGTACACTCATCACTTCACTTTATTATTTACCTTCTAAAATCTCTTAAACCACTTTGACCTTTTGGGGCTTCTAGATGACTCATGAGGGTTCTCCAACTTCACATGGCCATAACTTTCTAACCGCGAGGAGTTATGTGACGTTAAACATACCACCAGAAATGGAATGACGTGTACTATCCATATAGAATAGTCTTACCTGCAAATATATCAAAACTCATACCATTATCCATCAAACAAATGTGGGTCCATTACCCAAACCTTGGTTCTCCAACTTCACATGGCCATAACTCTCTAACCATGAGGAGTTATGTGACGTTCCACATACCATCGGAAATGGTATTACATGTACTACCCATCTAGAATAGTCTTATCTTCAAATATATTAAAACTCATACCATTATACATCAAACAAACTTGGGTCCATTACCCAAACCTTTGTGCTATCGAAATCCGCTACCGGACTTTCTCCAAGGGTTGACATCAATCACTAAGGGTTGACATCAATATACAATATCACTCTCCAATAGTTGACATCAATTACAACCAACAATCCATACCAATTGTCCATCAACCTAAGCCAACTGTCTGACACAGGTATCAAAACCACCTTAGTTATATTCCGAAATCTATTTTATTTTGGTAAAGCCTTTCTGTCTGTTGTTTTCAAAGTTGGTTCATTGAATTCACAATGTTATAGCTCTAAAAGTCACATTTATGTATTTAGAACCTTGGCCCATACATCCATGCACTTAAATGTCACTTTTGCTTCAATTTCTTTCCAAAAAATAACCCTTTTTTTATGTATACGTGACCTGCATTGTTCTCCGCCCGTGTACATATGCGAGCTGAAATATAAACGACATGCGTTTACTTTAAAAAATGAAAATAAATAAATAAATAAATCCATGATATCCGATGAGGTTTACGAGTTGCTGAAGGTTGCCTAACTATTTTCACCTCCTATAGGTTGTCCCTCAACCGAATAACAATCAAAATTTCATATAAAAGAATCCTAGGGAGGTCCATTCAAAAAAAAAATTAAGGAAAAGGAAAGGAAACTCTTCTCAAGTTATCCCTCTTCCTCTGAGTTTTTCATCATCGTTATGAGTATCCATCCTCATCTATCTCAGCCATCCATCCTTCTATACAATCCATCGAGGTCATTTCCTTGAATGTTGGTTGCGAGGACATCATATGAGTGGGATATCAATGCACTTGGAGTTCTAATGGAGGAGACCCATACGAGGTTCACAGGGATGTGCCTATGATGAATATTCTGGTTGTAATTCTTCCATTCACTATCAATAAAATAATTATTTTCCTGGTCCCAATTTATGTGTTTGATGATCTATGTTTAACTTGCTTTGTTTCTAGTTGAATTATGGATTATGTACATGTTGTTGCTATGTTTGCCTATTTGTTGTTGTAGATTCTCTTTATCTTGTCTCAGATCAACATTGGGAGGAGTCTTTCAAGTGGAAGTGGACAACATCTAAAGAGGATTATTCTACAGACGTTAAGATTCATGGTACACACCTTCTTTCCTCTTTTCTTTCTCTTTGAAAAAACATTCATAGTCCTATGTTATTGGGGTCATTAGGATAGATCTATCTTTTAAGGAGTCAATGCTTTGCCTTAGTATTAGGCCCTTACTAAGGGGGTTTTCTCCAAAAGAATAATTGGTGACTCCATTGGGGAGTCTCCTTAGGGTCTTTTAGGAGATCTTGTTTGAGTTTGATTTCTAGATTTTTGTGCTTTCTGGGTTTATTTAAGTCTCTTGTCACATGTAGGGTGTTAATCAAATTTCTTGGTTTAATTTGTAAGTCTGGATTTTTTTTTGTTCGAAATATTCAGATCTGTACGTGACCTGTTAGTCAGTTAGAACACATACATACACATGTTGATTGAGTATAGCCCATGTTTCTATATGATTTTGGAGTTTTTTCAAAATTCTTCCGTTTTTCCAAGAAACCTTTGGGATCTCAACTCTTCCTAAGCACCAGGGGTCTCTGTTGTCTTTCCGTTAACATATTTCCAGTTTTAGATTGCTTATAGAATTGCAATAATTTATCTTTGGTCTTGTATTCTTTGCATTTTATATTTACCAAAGTTTGAAGGTTGTTTATAATCCTTAGGTTGGTTTTTAGATTCTAGTGAATCCCTGCCTCTTGAAATTCCCTTAGGACTTGAGTCAAACTTTCATTTGTTTTCCTTCTTTCTTTGTATGCTTTGAAAAAAGAAAAAAAGAAAAAGTTGCTTGGTTTTTCTCTTTTTATTTTTGTTTCAAAAGCTCAAATAGAAAAATAAAAAAACTATAGTTGAAATCAAGCTCTTTCTTCCCCATTTTTATTTCTCAAAGAAACAAAAAATCTTTGTAGTTGCATGTTCATGTGCATTGCATGATTGTCTGGTTGTTATAGCTTAGGTTGTGTGTGCAAAAATAAAAAAGGACTTCTTTACCCAAAGTTTCTTGTTTCTTCCTTTCCTAAAAGCTAGAATAGTTGCATTTCATCTATAACGAAAAAGCATTCTAGGATCATATATGGGAATGGCGTCATCCTAAGAGCTTGATTAAGGTCAATGTCCCTCCTTCATTTTTTCTTGAGTGGTTCCTAAAGTCTTTGGTTTCCTATATCTCCAAGGACGTCTCCTAAAGTCCTTGGTTTATATCTCCAAGGACGTCGTAACCTCTGAGGGTTTTCCGAAGAGGATATCATGAGAGCTCAACAGCTGGAGTTGATTTATTCACAATCCGACATGTTGTACAGATTCTTCCTTCCTAATGTAATTCATGATCAAACTTTGACCTGACTAGACTGAAAGTTCAGGCCTCACGCTCACGGTATCATCGGCTCGACACAAAACAAGACCACATATTTGGTTTCATCCCAAATTCAATAATTGTCGTTACAATCTACAGGTCAACTGATTTCTAGTTTTATTGCTTCCCACCACCCAAATTTCCAATGTACATTCTATGCAAATGACGAACCCCAAGGATAGCCAACAACCCGAGGGGAAGAAAAAAGGGAAGGGTAAAAGGGTCAGTGCTCTATAAATACAAAAAGGTTGATAGTAATTTTGGTGTGGGAAAAAACAAAAAGAAGAAGGTGAAGTTCCCTTTGGTGTTTTGTAAGGAAGATTTCCTTACTCACCAATTCCCCTAGATTGAGGATGCGCAAAAACTATTGTCGCAACAACAACATAAAGGATAAAATAACCAAACTCTTTCCAATATATGCATTATGACGCTAAGCATCCTCATCCGTGGAACATGCCTGGGAAATCGTGGTGCCTCCATGCATGACCCACTCGTCTCACTGACATTTATATATGATGAAGTCAGATTTCCATATTGGATGAGGACCCGCGATTATGGTATGCCTCCCTCGAAGTCCTCCAAAAGGTCTCTGACCCGCTGCTCCTCCATATTGATGTAAATCATT
Source organism: Picea sitchensis (assembly GCA_010110895.2). Lineage (NCBI taxonomy): Eukaryota > Viridiplantae > Streptophyta > Pinopsida > Pinales > Pinaceae > Picea > Picea sitchensis. The sequence continues at coordinate 64,723 of SNQJ01S0040408.1, forward strand.
GTATCCTCATGCCACACCTCAAAGGTGTGTTTTAAGAGGACTCCTACATAATCCTAATGTCACGCCTAGAAATACTGCTAGTTGGTAGAAGATCCGACATAGACCCTATGTGCTATATTCAATATTTAGAGGTCCTTCAAAGTTACCTCCTGCAGTGAAAGGTCCTCAAATTTCCAATGCATTGTCCTCAACATATTTTCTTACATTCATTCCATGACACTATTGAAATATACATGGATGATTTCACCCCATATGGAAATTCATTCCAAGAGGCCTTAACCAATGTTGAAAATGTGTTAAAAAAATGTGAGGAAATGAACCTGTCACTAAGCCATGAAAAATGTAACATTCTTATGAGTGAAGCATATCTCTTCTAAAGGGGATTGGAGTAGATCAAACTAAGGTGAACATAATTAAATATCTACCTAAACCCAAAAAGAAAAAAATATGTAACGATTTTTTTAGGTCATGAGGTTCATCAAATATTTTAGCAAACTGGCCTCCCCCTTGTTCACAAGCTATTGACTTCTACTAGACAAAATAATTCCAAAGAGCCTTTGAGAACATCAAGGAAAAACTTATCTCAACCCCTGTATTGCAAGGCCCCAAGTGGAATATACCATTTCACATTAATATAAATGCATCTAACAAAGTGCTAGGGGCATTTTTAGGCTAACAAGAAGACAAGAATCCCTTTCTAATTTATTTTATTAGCAAAAACTTATCTAGAGATGAACTAAATTATGTTGTCATTGGGAAATAATTTCTTGCAGTTGTATATTTCATTAACAAATAATTTAGACATTATGTCACTGGATACATAACTTTTATCCATACATGTCATCCTGCTATTAGATATTTAATGAATAAAGTTGATATCAATGGCAGGATAATTAAGTGGCTCTTACTACTACAAGAATATAACAATCCTTGACAAGCTAGGTAAACAAAATGTTGTTGAAGATTTCCTATCAAGACTAACAAGTACTGCAGATAGTGAGGTTGTACATGATTCTTTTCTTGATTAACATCTCTCTGCAATCTCCATAGGGGATCCCTATTTTTCTGACATAGCCAACTACTAAGTTATAAAGATATTTCATCAAGGTGCTACAACATTGTCAGGAAAAGTGCCACCTATACATGAATCAAAGGCTACTTGTTTAATCTTGGACTAGAAGGGATTCTCAGAAGATGTATTAGATAAGATGAAGTACATGACATCCTCCATGCATAACATGATGATCCATGTGGAGACCATTATGATGCAAAGAGGACAACCTATACGATCCTATAAACATGATACTATTGGCCTTCTCTGCATAATGATGATGAACAATATGTCTCCCATTGTGATCAATTCCAAAGGATGGGTAAGCCAACAAAAAGGGATGAGATGTCATTACAACCATAGGTCTCATTTGAACCCTTAAAAAAATGTCTCCTAGACTTTATAGGGCCTATTGATCCTCCTTTAAACCAAAAACATCACAACCTAGTATGCACTAACTATTTTACCAAGTGGGAAAAGGTAAAAGACATGAAGAATTCAAGTGAAGAAAAATAACAAAATTCCTACATGAAAATATATTTTCTAAGTTTGGAGTCCCAAGAGAAATAGTGATATATTAGGGGCCCCAGTTCACCTCTAATATTATTGAAAATATCATTCGTTTGAATAAACTTTTCCATATAAAATAGTATACATACCACCCTCAAGCAAATGGGTGGGTAGAAGTGACCAATAAGGAGTTGGAAAACATTCTCACTAAGACAATCAACTTGCATTAGAAATATTGGGAAAACATATAGGTTGAAGTTCTATGGGCATACAATACAACCTAGAAAACCACCATAAAGTTCACACCCTATGAGTTCGTATATGGAACAAAAGGTAAAGTTCCCTATATAATTTGAGATAGAAACACTTAAAACGACCTTGATGTTAAATCTGTACCTATCAACAACCCAACAATAAACATTGTAGCAAATTAATACCTTAGATGAGTATATGCAACATCTCCCATTTCACACTAAGGTAGTATAGCAGTAGATGAAAATATGACATGGTAATATTACTAAGTTGAGGGTTTTCAAAGAACGATATCAAGTCCTTATCTATGTCTCCAAATTCAAATATTTCAAAGGCAAGCTAAAGACTAGATGGTTGGGGCCATGCCAAATAGATGCATGCTATGAGAATGGCTCAATCAAGATCAAAACCATAGATGGAGAAATAATACCTCTCTTAGTCAATGGTTACAGGCTCAAAATCTATAGGAAACTAATGACAAGGAAGGAACTCTCAAGATTTCTTCAAAGACAACAATTAAATGTGGTTGGTAGCAGAAATTGCCCTAGCCCATTCTAATTTCCAAGGTCTATTGAAAAATAAAAAGAAAAAGAAACAAAGGAATACAATTACTTGGTGAAAACTTCACTAAGGTGTCAAGGATAGAGCTCTAATTGAAAACCTCCTAGGAGGCATGATTAAATCTTAAATAAAACTTGTTCTCGATGGTGAAAACCTCTACAAGAACCATGGTACAAATCAAGAACGACAACCAAGCCACATATAGGAGGAGGAAAACCTATAAATACTCAAGCCAAAGAAACTCTTTAAGTTAAAATATCTCCAAGGTTTTGTACTACACTATACAAACTACAAATATTTACAAATGCTACAAGTACCCCTCCATTGGACATCTACATCAACAATAACACAAAATATGCATTATTATATAGGTACATGACTCACTCATGATCCTAAATCTACAACAAGTAATCCTAATATAGTTATCTTCTACTCATAAAGAGAAAACAAGAATCACTACAGAGTAGGCTCAACTCAAGAATAATAAGGACTCATCTTTATACATCACCAACATCTGCACCAGTTTCATCACAAGTATCATCACTAGCATCACCACAAACATCTGCACCAGTTTCATCACAAGCATCATCACTAACATCATCACAAACATCATCACCAACATCAACACAATCTTCATCACTAACATTATCACCAACACCATAACTAACATCAACATGTCAATACTATCCACCACTCAAGCCTATAAATAACAAGCAAAAAATATATGTGGATCAATACAAACAAGACTTATGTGCAATATTCACACTCCAACAGATCCAAAAATATCTACAAAATGAGAGCTTGCTACCAACATATTACAATAATCCAACAAAGCACATTAATCCTTTGTATCAACAAATCTTAGGCCAACATGCACATTTTCACACTTTAGACTCATCAATTTCACACTCTATATTAGCATCAGTCATAGATTTCAACACAGCATACAAAGTTCAAAAATTCCAATCTATGTGCATCTCTCAAAAATCCTATCTCAGCATGCTAATAAAATATGCAATGTTCAAACAATCTCAAGACATAACTGACTTAAAAAAAAAACTTAAGAAGCTTAGCTTGCAAAGATAAATTATGTTTTGTGGATTATCTCAAAGTTTGGATCATAGACCTCCATGAACAAATCAAGTCTTTGAAGTAGAAAGTCTTTGATGAAGAAAGTTTCTAAGCACAACTCATAACCCATCACTTAACAAAACAACATACATCAACATACAACACCATATATTCTCTAGACATTTCATCAATAGTTCTAGCATTTCATATCTATCATCCATTGGTTCCATATTTCATTCACCTCCATCATTCATCCCATTTCACAATCCACCATATTACACATCAAACCTCTTCATTCTACTCATCAAACAACCTATCATATGATCCATCTCCATATTAAAACATATCCATATATTCCCTTCACTACAAAGCACCAAATAACATTATGTCCACTTATATTGTCTCCTAAAGGAACCTACAGGAAGCTATAGAAACATTGTTATTCACAATACTACAAGAATCTGTAGAAAACTCCTTACGCAAAATGATATAGGAAGCTATAGGAAATTGTTCTACACAACATGCTATAGGATGCTACAAGAAACTTGATTCTAGCCACCTAAAGCACTTTGTTTTCATGATTTTAAGCAAAACTAATGATCCAACATCTAAGGCTACACACATGCAACTTTCTACAACATCCTACATCAAAATACACCACCATAACTCCATCACATCATTGAAGTAGGATACCTTGTTTTCAAGACCACAACCTATAGGATGCAAAGGGATTCTCTATTTTTAGCTCAAAACCTACAACTATTGATAAATAACACGCACACAACTTTATATCATCTTTACAAGGAAAATACGCCTCCAAGGGCATGCTCTAGTAGAAACATTGCATGCACACCTCGACAAACACATGCATGTGATCACAACGAAATAAAAAAGGAGCAAAAGTATGTCACTGACTCAAAACTTCAGTTAAATAATTAATAGTCATAACCAAAAATATTAATCATTATAGCTACAAACTCCACATCGCACATCAAGGTGGTTCTCAAATCTTCACTTGGGGGGAATATCTAAAGTTTTGGTGAGGTAATTATCAGTTCCCAATGAGAATTTGTACCAACCATGATGTCAAATCAAGATAATGTATCATGTTGTGAATTGCACCAACCATTTTAATTATCAAAGAGAAGGTGCATGCAACTGACAAAGGATATAATCTCCAAATCAAGAGAAAACTAAAAAAAGGTGCATGCATGCTAAAACTCAATAAGAGAATTGAATCAAAGATTAATGTCTTCCACCATTGTAGGGGTACATAGTTGCAGAGTCAAGTTAAACCATTACAAATAAAAGTTACAGAACTGCAAAGTCAAGTTACATAGTTGGAATCTCCACTAGGGTTACACAATTGCAAGGTATACTACGTGAATAGGTCAATCTCAAAACTTGAAACCTCAAGTTTTCTCCATTTTCATTGAAACTCTAAAATCCCTTCTTATAATTTGAAGCATCAAGAAGCCTACTCTCAAAAGTTTTTACCATTCTCATTTTCAAAACTTGAAGAGTGATATCTCAAAAGTTTATTGTTCTTAGATATTTTTTTCCATTTTTCAAAATATGAAGTGTGATGACTTGTTCTTATAAGAGAAGTGTTCTAACTTGAAGACCTTTCCTTTCTCATTTTTCAAAACTTGAAGTGTGATAACTTCTTCTCACAAGTTGACTATTTGCAAAAGTTTTCCCCATTGTCATTTTCAAAATCTGTCTCAAAAAAAAGTGTGAAACATGAAGTTGTTAGTACCTTTCTCAAGAAGCATGTTCAAAAATTTTCTTATGACCATTTTTAAAAAAAAGTCCTATCCTTAGAAATTGACTACTGAGACCTAAAGTTTTTTCAAGATTTGACTTGTCTTTGAAGGGAAGTATGAAAACCAAAAGTTGTTATTACCATTCTCAAGAACCCTGTTCTCGGAAGTTTTTTCACTACCATTCTCAAGAAGCCTATTCTCAATAGTTTTTTGACAATTTAAAAAATCTCGTTCTCAACATTTGACTATTGAAAACTTCAAGTTTTTCATTACCAATTTCAAAAGACATGTTCTCAAAAGATGAATATTGAGGCATTGAAGTCATTTCCATTGTCATTTTCTCAAAACATTGAAGTGTTGAAGTGGAGGGTTTGTGTTGAAACCATTGTCATTGTCCAATTTATGATTTCCATTTCCATTTTCTTAGAAATTTGAAGTATTAAATAGTAAGATTTTGTGTGAATTTGTTGCCACTATCAAAATTGTGATTTAGCTAGGATCCTCAACAAAATTAACAACACAATCATACAATATAGAAACCTACAAGATGGGGAGTGGGTTTAATGTGAGGGAACCCAATGAGACTTTAATATTATACACCAACCCTAAACTAGTGGATATCTTCTAGTATTTAAACTGGCTAGAATACTTCAACAGACTGGAAGGTTACAATGATAGAGTGGCCATGGAATTTTCCTTGACTTTTTAACACATCAGAAATTAGGAGTATATCAACTCAATATGCGGTTTTGAAATCAAGGTTGAAAAACCCATGATTAGAAAAGTTTTAGTGCAACTACCCATGGGATTGCCTTGGGATAAGGAATATTGGTAACCAACCTCAAATTCCATAAATTTGTTTTTCCTAAGTTATGAGGAAGTTGAAGAAAACAAAAATGGAGTAAAGAGAGAAAGCTTGCATGAGCCATGGTATGAGGTGGCCTATCACCTCTTGAAGTACATCACATGCGAGGGTAGGATAAGTATGCTTTATGACTACTATTTTAGATTCCTTCACCAATTGAGTACTTTTCTCCACGAAATGCCTAAGGAAAACATCAACATCCCATACTTCCTATTGCAATCTCTAAGGGAAATGAGAACCAAGGTCAAGAAAGGAAAGGAAGAGGAATTATTCCACCACGGTTTAATAAAATTGATAATATGTGATGCCTTAACAAGGTAACCAACAAGGATTTCCTAAGATGATTTTGTCACCATGACTAGGGAGGAATTCAGATCCCTACAACTTGCAGCCAAAGATCCTAGTCATGAAATAGACCCTGGGAGTAAACATAAATCTAGAACGGTTGAAACCATCAGGATAAGGAAGTAACATAAAAGAGTATAGGTGGAAGAAGAGCACCAGGATGTGGAAGAAAAACTAATCAAAATGTGGACCCCTGATAATAGTCCCCTAAAAATTAAAGATCAGAGTCATTCTACATAAATAAGGGAGAAAACCTTTGCATGAAGGGCTAGGAAAAAATCCCATATAGATAAGAATATAGTAATTACTCATCTCTCCACCACACTTGTAAATCTGGAAGAGGACCCTCGCCCTATTAATGACCTAATTGAGGCATAAGAAGAAAAGAAACAAGAATATTCCAAGAGGGATAAAACACCAATACACATCATCATGAATGAATTAGAGGAAGCTAGGGATAAATCCCTCAACTGAAAAAGAATGGTGGAAGCTAAGGCCAAATTAGAGGATGTTATTGAAAATGGAGACCTATTTCACCTTGAACAATATCTTGTTGACCTACATGAATAGTTCCAGGTTATGAAAAATGCAGCATATTGACAGAAGAAAGCAACAAGAGGTTGAAAAAAAAACTTTGAATATTGAGCTAGCCAAAACTAAGGAAGGAATAGCTAACAAGAATGAGAAGGCTTAGATATTGGAGGAATAAATAGTTAAAATAATAGAAGTAATAGAGGAAATTCTTAGCCACAAACCTCCAGCTAAAGTATACACCCTCTTCTTGAAGGAGCAATGGCACAAATTTTGGATAAATAGATCAACCAAGCATCTTCCTTATATAGTGGATACCCCAAAGGAGTTTATATATACATGTGAGCAGGGAGATGAGAAATATAGGACTCAACTGAGTGAATTTTATTACACAACTTTGTGCTTCCCCATCCCTACATATGGTCACCAAACCCATATGTAGGGGAGGTCCAACTCAAAGCTTTGTGCTCATAGATCCACCACGAATAATTAAGGGTTGTCGGGTTCTAGAAGTACATGGAAGAAGAGAAGAGTAGTCACCTATGGATTAGAGATGAGGCCATAAGAAAAAAGGAACTCACCAATAACCACACAACTTTGACATCATACATCGAGCTAATGCCCATTTTAGAGGAAAAGCAAAGAGGGGCAATTGCCCATTTTAAAGATACAGTCAAAATTTTAAGGGAAGGTGCACTCAAATCCTGACAAGCTAGATGGGGTGGGATTCCTCTTGATATTCAAATGATAGAGCCTCACTTTCCTCATAATTTACAGGTTGTGTGTAAGGAGTCTTTGATGAAGATCAAGATCAAATGGATTGGGCTAAGATTCAATCGTCCTCTCCTTCTACATACCACACCTACAAAAGATATGGAAGAGGAGAAGGAGAAGGAAGATCGGAAATAAATAGAGAAGAATGCAAGGCACCATGTCAAAGGTGCCATTACTTATTTTTTGGCTTATGATCTCAAGCATGCATACAAGGAACACCAATAATGAGACAACAAAAAAGGAAAGATAAAAAGTAGGACGTACCATACACATTTTTTTATTGCACAAGGATGTGCAAAACTTTCAAGTTGGGGGTTGATGATGTGACACCAAATGATGGAACCTTAAGGCCCATCTTGTGGCTGATATAACCCTTTTTGTGGACTAAAACCCACTATACTTGTAAAAATAATATGTTAAATATGAACATCTTGGGTTATGTACATTAACTATTATGAATGATTGAGTTTCGAGTTATGTAATATACTTTGGTTTAATTTATGATTTTGATGAATTCATGCATTCTTGAGGTTGTGCTAATCATTTGTACAAGAAATTTGAATCCTAAGGGTGACCTCCATCAACTTGCACATCAAATAAAAGGGGGGTCATGCTCCCTCTCTAGCCTCCAAAGGGACTAAGCATTCAATTACTCAATTCACTCAACCAACAAGATCCTAATTCAATTAGGATCTTGCTAGTTGAGTGACTTGAGTAATTGAATGCTTGGCTTCTTTGGAGGTTGGAGAGGGATCATGATCCCTCTTTTATTTCATGTACAAGTTGATGGAGATCACCCTTAGGATTCAACTTGTTTGTACAAATGATTAGCACAACTTCAATAATGCATGAATTCATCAAAATCATAAATTAAACCAAAGTATATCATATAACTCAAAACTCAATCATTCATAATAATCAATGCACATAACCCAAGATGTTCATAGTTAACATATTCTTTTTACAAGTATATTAGGTTTTAGTTTACAAAAAGGATCATATCAACTACAATATGGGCCTTAAGGTTCCATCATTTGGTGGCCCATCATTGTGTTTCTAGAAACTTAATCACCAAGCATCGCCTAGTAGTTTATGTGGACCATAAGCTTAAGTTAGTTATTAAATTTTGTGGTAGAAATATCAACTCGTTGTTAGATCTACCTTTTGTTGTCCATGAAAAAGAATAAAATCAACCTTTTCAAGTTTGTTTAGAAATACATCTCACGATTCTCTTGTTAGGGATTGAGTTGGTTTGTATAAGATGGTGACTAGTGCAACAAGCGGAAGTAATAACTAATAAAGCTATATCCACACTAAGAATAGTTTAGAATTGTTTTCGAATTGTGAAGTCTAACCTTATATCACTTTCCTGCAAAATGATTTGGTTACCATTATACATTTTCTTCTATATTACGTAGCAAGAGTTATTTATTCTTTGGAACAAATCTATAGTAGCAATTCCATGGCTATTTGCATTATGAACCTCCTCCAAGTAAGAAACTTGTTTCTTTATGAATTAATCCATATTTCTCATTGCTAGACTATAATTAGCATATATCATAGAAATAATCTTGACACTTTGATATAAATGAAATTAATGCTTATGATAAAAGTAACTAGAGCATTTACTTTTTGGTAGATTTCTTGATAGGTTTTTAGATCAGAGATTGTGATTAGTACTTGGGAAAAATAGAGTTTATGTTTGACAGTGATTTAGGCTTCACTATACTAAGTGATGATAGATTAGATTACTTGTTTCCGACACATATAGTGTAGAAAATCTACTGATTATGAATCCCAATTGATTAATTTATGATTGGTTATATATTATACATATAATTGCACCAACACACACAAAGCCTTTCATGATCAATACAAAGAGGAATATTAAAAGATGAGGACTTCAATGATACGTTTTAAGAGCTACAAGGACAACTTCATGAAGAAAAAGGACACAAAAAGGCTAACTACACTCTCCAAGGTAGATTGCACTACAAGCTAGATAAGCTCCGTGTGATTGACATTGGAGAGGAATGTTGTGACTGTCCTTTTTGTGGACATCTTGATGTACTGAGATGAGTTCGCTTGAGACACTCTCACATTTTTTAAGGTTATACCATGACCCAAGCTATGACTCAGAGTGCTTTCATGAGGGATTAACTACCCCTCATTGTGAAATACATGTCCAAGATGGTATGGGTGCACACATACCACAACTCTAGTAGGCTGACTAACGTGCATGTGATGAGGCCAATTGAGTATCCATAGGATGGTCATCCTGGATTGGAGTGATGTTATAACACCCAAATGATGATATGGTGGTCTTCCAGATGGAGTGATGTTATAACACCATCGAGTAGGTTGGCTAACGTGCATGTGATGAGGCCAGTTGAGTAGCCATAGGATAGTCATACTAGATTGAAGTGATGTTATAAAACCCAAATGATGATATGTTGTTCCTTCAGATGGAGTGATGTTATGAAACCATTGTCCTCCTGAATGGAGTTGACGATAGGTGGTCCTCCTAGATTGGAGTGACGTTATAACACCTAGATGATGATATGGTGGTCCTTCGGATGGAGTGATGTTATAACACCATGGTCCTCTTGACTGGAGTTGATGATAGGTGGCCCTTTTGGATTGGAGTGGTGTTATAACACCTATATAATGATATGGTCATCCTCCAAATGGAGTGAAGTTATAACACCATGGTCCTCCAGAGTGGAGTTGACGATAGGTGGTCCTCCGGATTGACATGATGTTATAACACCTGGATAATTATATGGTGGTCCTCCTAGATTGGAGTTATGTTATAACACCATAGATGATGATAAGGTGGTCCTCCTAGATTTGAGTGATTCTATAAAACCTACACGATGATAAAGTGGTCCTCCTAGATTGGATTAATGGTATAACACCTAAGTAATGATGGGATAATCCTCCTTGTGGAGTGGACGTGATGCCTTGAAGTGTTGGCTAAGGAAAACCTTTACTATGATGTTGTGAAGAAAAGCCCAAGCTAGATGTTGGTTATGTGAAGTGCAAGTCAACCATAATGTAAAGTCATGTAAGAGTCATATTGGACGTCTATGTATATATATATGATCTCCTTCAATGATTTTGACATATTTCTCTTGCTCTTGCGCATTTGGTTTTACTTTGTAGTTGTCTGGGGAATTTCGCTACCACTGTTCTTGTTTCTTATAGGGTTTGTCATGTCTTTGTCATGCTCATTGGAGACTCACTATGACATGTGTCTTGTCCTTGGAGGCTCACTATGTCTTGTGTATTGTCCTTGGAGGCTCGCTATGACTTGTGTCTTGTTCTTGGAGGCTCACTATAATTGTGTCTTGTCATTGGTGGTTCACTATACTCTTGACTTGCACTCTAGAGGTACTCGCTATGCTTTGTCAAGCTGTAGCAGAGATCCATTTTGTTGTCTACGAGTTATGTATTACATGGTCTTGCATCTCTCCTTTGGCCTACGGTTTTTGGAAAAGGACTTGATAAAGCCATGATTGGATATTGATTTATAAGGACTTGATCATAGTGAAAGGTTGGTGATTTATAAGGGTTCTATGACCAATGGGAGCACAAAAGAACTCAAGCTACACATAAATAAACAACTCAAACAAGAAATGCATATAGACATATTAACATAACAATATACAACTAAGTTATTGAAATTCAACTAATGATACCTTATTCTCCATCTAGATAACAAAATCAGACCACTCTTTGTCGTGTATCATCTCAAATTCTAATTGTGATAGATAATGGCCATATTGTTGCTCCTGTCAAAACATGGCAGATGGGCTAGTTAAAGTAATTAATATCCAATCGTTTACTTTTTTTGTACAAAATTAAAAAAAATTATCATTTCAAATATTAAATATACATACAAATTTGCATATTAAGCTTCTAGACCTATTTGTCCACTGTGATGTGTGGCACGAAATTTGGAAAGCCTGGCCTTCGAGGCCTTGTTCTGAAACATACACTAATTCAATTTAGTTATGCACCAATAAAATATAAAAAATGTTTAATGAATTTGAAATAATCTTATGACCAAATTCAAATACCTGTGTGCTCTCCTCACCATGCTTCCTCCATGCATCTGCTCTATCATATGCTTTCACGAGATCTTTCCATACTTTCACACTTACATCAATTGGCCTTCTTTTGTTCCTTAGCTCAGGAGGAATGTATTTTATCTTTTTTCATTTGGTTGCAACAAAATCTCTTGCAATTTTGAGTCATTTGTTTTTTTATATTCTTTATTGACCAACCTATCCCAAATTCAGTGTCCATGTCATGGATGACTGCTTTTTGAAGGTGCATGGGTATATTCGAGAATGGAAGATGTAGATTCTCTTTGAAGAGTTGAAGGTATGATTCCTTCAACCTACACATGAACACTTTCCTAGCATCTGTCATTCTGATATTCCCGGAGACAACATCATATTCTACCTCAGTTTCGTATGTACCAATGCAAGATGCATAACATGTACTGGTGGTGGAAGAAATCTGTGTCCTAGGAGTGGCTAGGACATTGGATGTCTCTGCTCTCTGTTCCACGTTCTTGGAGGTTATTGTGATTGATTTTCTCCTTGATCTTTTTCACAATCCAAGGGTTGATGGGGAAACAATTGATTCCCTTTTATAGGGTTGCTTTGGTTGGGTTGTTTAAATGCCTTTAGTAGATTGTTCTTCCACGTATTTGAAAAGCATGGACAAGTCCATACCTTCTAGATTCTTCACTAGTTCTACCCCCAATATAGAATCCAATGCATCTTTTAGTTTCTCACTGTCATGTCCTTATATATGTACAATAATTTTTTTTATTTTAAATTTAAACATAAAAAACCCTATATATAGAGGAAATTTCTTCTTTTATAATTTTGAAATAAAAAACTAAAAGATACAATTCAAACAAGAAATGGAAACATGTACAAATCTATAAATTGAGTATGAAATAATTTATTCTAGCAAGAATCAGATCGAATTTGGAATCCTAGGGTGAATTATTTTCCTCTAGACCGTGAAAAATCCCTTCTCTTTGTTCTATACATTTTGCTCCCTTCCCTCTAACTGTTATAAACAATAGTAGTACGAAATGGATGGATAGGGGTTTGATTTTCATCTCTGGTAGGGGGTGAATGACATGCACAAATTGATTTCATTACTGCTAGAGGTCGAATCACACCCATAAATCAATTGTTTTTGAGTGAAATCCACAACACAAGCGGAGGGGTGCGTCAAGATCTCTGCCCACCACCAACATGGATCAAATTGATTAGTTATTTGCTTTCATAACCTCAAGGAATTGCCGTGGTCTGCTCCAACTCCGTGCAGAAGTTCCAATATCCCTCGATTTTCGATTGTGAGTATGAGAATGGAAAAATAGGTTCGCTTATCCATCGGTAGACACATAGCATGGGTGGAACACACTACAAGGATTTGACTTCTCTTGCTTGCCCCACGTGGGTTAATATTTAATAAAAAAAAAGTTGGTGCTCCCTGAGCCCTAAGCTCTACACTCCTTACTACTCTCTTTTATCATTACTTAGAGATTCCCGATCCAAGGTTGCTTTGCTCGCACCTCCTGGTTCACTAGGGGGTGAATTCTTTACATTGTATGTGGTTAACAACGAGTTTTTTTTTTTTTTTTTCATTTTGTTTGAATAGTCGACACTAGATTGGGTGCCATTAGCGTCGGATTTGGTGCCGACTATTGGCCAAAAATGTAATAGTTTTGGGGCGCTAAATGGGGCAGAAATTACACCCAATTTAGCGCCTACCATTGTGCATGGCATGTAGCTATTGGAGGATATTCTGCATGCATCACATAGAACATCTTTCAACATCTATTCTTTGCAATAATAACAATCTAGGGATTCAAATATGCCCTAATAACTCTAAACTACAAACATTAGCATGACCTCTTAGCATGTTAGAATGGCCTCTTACTATTCTTCTAGTCACTTGAAATAGGTATGATGATATGGGGCCCCTTGCATGGACCGTGAAAAACGAGCATATTAACAAGATAATATCAACAACATTCTCTCGGTGCATATATGTTATGTGACTAATGTCATTGTTGTGTATTACAAGATCGAGAGGAGGCCATGGACAAAGGACGTGGGCGATATAGGCCTACTAAATCAATGAGAGGAAAGTGAGTGGTCATAGAATCAGATACAGAATCCGTAGATACAATAAATGTAAGAAGACAAAGAAACCTCAACCAAAGGAGGATGGTGTTTATGAATTCACAAATGCTACAACATAGACGAGATAAAGTTATATAAACTGTGTTGTTTTGTTTTTCAAATAAAAAACATGATATCTATATGTCAAATATATGAGTAAAGTGAGGTTTTGTGTTGGATATCATATTGGTTGAAATGATATAATTGGTGTACTAAACATCATTGACTATGTTGTGTATTATAGGGGCCAAACAAGGCCATGGCAACAGATCGTGTCATATCAAATAAGGACATAACAGATGTTGCAGGACATCAGGTAATCAAATTTTGACTTAACTTAGGAAGCATTTTGTGATACGTCCATCCTTTTTCACAATATTATTAAAATTTATAGTGTATTATCCAATCTTGAAATAAATTAATGCATGTTGTTGATTATTTCAGATGGATATTGGAGCAAGTGCACAGCCTAAGCATTCAACTAGAAAAAGTAAAAAAACCATATGTACGTGGGCGTGGACCTAAAACTGTTAAATCACAAAGAACACAGTGGGTGGAAGAGGATATGAGAATGGATCCTCCAGACACAACAAATAATTACACTAAAGAAGAGGTTGGTCAAGACTATAGTACATGGGATGAATACTTTGAGAAAATTGTTATTTGTGGATGTTCTATATGTCGTGGAAAGAAACAATTCAAACGAGTGATATTACAAAGACATTACATAGATGATGAGATTCCAATGGATAGTATGCCTCCTACAATCGATTCAAATCCAATAGGAATTGTGGTAAGGAATTTTCCAATTTGATATAAATAACATGTATACTTCTTTTAAACATTGTTTTATATTATTTAAATAATTGATTTTTTTCATAATGGATGCTTGCATGATAAAGTTCTTGGTTAAAAGTATGCTGGATCACCGACTTCCAGCCTAGAGGGCGATGATCATTTATTAGATTATACATCTAACAAAAATATGTACCAATATACCATCTCGGAAGATGAGGAATTGATGAAAACAAGTAACAGAATAAGAACCAGTTTAAAGATTCATAATTTGCTTAAAGACAAGGGGAAGGTGGACTACATACCCTATGAGAATGAATGTGATGGAGATGATGACTTTGCCCTGGGTTTGAGATCAATTTACAAAGAGACATTTGACCATCAACTATATTGCGCTTGGCCTAGTGATCAACAACTACCTAGAGTGTATGAGGTGTTTCAATTTTGGGGTTACAACTACATGATACGACCCTCCAATATTCATGGAGCGAATCTAGGCTTGTTTATTGTTGAAAATGTACATGTGGGATCTAAACATAGAAATAATTCACAACAAACCACTAGGATATTAATGCCATATTATGGTCCTTCATATTACAACGGTGAATGGAGAAGGCTAGCAGAATATAAGCCTAGCATGTTAGCATCGTCTAAATTTGAATATGTATACACATCGTATCCCATTGGAAAGTGGAAAAGAAATGAATAGAGGTCATATTATGTATATAGATGGATGTGCATACACACACAAAAATATTGCAGGATTTATAAATAATAATAAGGGAAGGGACCCTATTGTAAGACCAAATTGTCATTTTGTTGAGGTTATAAATGATAAATATGGAGATATGGAAAGAGATGTTGATATATTGATAATGTTTGAGGCTATTATGGACCTTACCACTAGGGATGAGTTATTTATTGATTACCCCTTCTTAAAACACACTCTTGCATGAAAGAAAAGGGAAGAACAAGGTCTCCCTAAGTATGTTCTTAAGGGAAAAAAACCAAAGAATAATAAATGAGTGTGGATTTATGTTTTATAAACCGTGTTGTCAAAATTGTGTTTTATTCAAATCAATGTATAAATAAAACAATCTATAAAATAATGTTTCATTATTAAATTGATGTATATATGTGCATACCTTTTATATTTTAATTTGTTAAGCCATATTTGATTATATTTATTTGAAATTGATACATTTATGATTTATCCAATTGTTGCCAAACATTAAATAATGGTTGTGTTTGTTGATAGGTATAATATGATGATGAAAGAACGACTATTAATACCCAAGATCCAACTGGGCTATTAATATTTGGACGGGATGATCCAAACCATCCTTTAACCCATACCAAGGTGAAAAGAGCATATTTAAAGAGAATTCTACCACCTAAGAAATTTGAACAACTGATGATATTAGCATACGCTGATGACATGCCACCTAGCATTACTGATGATGACCATGATAGTGAAAATGTAGTGCATGAATAAGGATTGAATGAAATTCTTACAGGTTTCTTTGGGGATGAAAACAATGATGACAACAATGATCATATGGATGACAATAATGATGACAGCAGGGGTAATTACCACCAATGTAATGTTGATGATAAAAACCTGAAAGACTCCATCAAGCAAGAAACAAAGACACCCGTGTTAAAATCATGTGCAAGTAGAACCTCAAAACTGACATGCACATTAATATTATTAGAAATCAAGTCACTATTTGGTTGGTCAGACAAAGGATTCACCACCCTACTGAAGTGAGTTGAAATATATTTCTTACAATGAATTGTTAATTGGTGTACGCAATTCATTTATGAATAGTCCTAATATAGATTGACATATCAAACATGTTCATCATAAGTCAAACATTCAATTGATTTAATCTTTGACAATCTTATAGGGCACTAAAAACCAAAATATTTCCTGAAGAGAATGTGTTTCCATCAACTTGCAGAGAGGCACGTCAATTGTTGGTTGAGTTGGGGATTGAATATAAGAAAATTCATTCATGTAAAAATGATTGCATTTTATATAGAGATGAATATCAAGACAGGGTAGAATGCCCTGTATGCAAAGAGAAGAGATATCGTACAGATGTATAAGGCCCTACAGTTCCAAATAAGGTTTTATGTCACATGTCAATTATACCTAGACTTCAACGAATGTTTCGTTGCAAGTCACTTGCACAATTGATGGACTGGCATGCAAACAATAGGAGTACATATGGATTCATGCAAATAATAGGAGTAAATATGTGTTTCATGCAAATTGAAACACACAGAGGAAAAATGGCTAAGAAAATTCAAAGATGAACCATGTAGTATCCGGTTAGGTCTTGTAATTGATGGAGTGTTCCCATTCTCTTTAACGAGCTCAAATTATAGTGTTTGGCCAGTCAGATTGATAGTATACAAAATTCCCCCATGTATGAGTGTTAGAAAGAAACACCTTATGCCAACTCTCATTGTTCAAGGAAAACATCAAGTTAAAAACATGGATGTTTATCTTGCACCTTTTATTGATGATATGAAACTACTATGTAAAGGCATAAGAATGTATGGCATATCACGTCCTCCTTCAAATAGGTCCTTCATGTTGTATGGTGTCTTATGTTGGACTATTCATGACTTCCTAGGACTTGGTGTTTGTTCCGGTAAGATAATTTATTTTACGTATTTACACTAATAATTTATTTTCATCCCAACTTTCATACTTAGTTTTATGCTATTATTTTGATGTTATTAACCTTACTTATTGAATTGCAGAGCTTCAAACAAAGGGGATATTTTCATGTCCAAGATATGCAGAACAATTTCAAGGGCAATATTCTAAAGATCTACATTAATTTATTTATGCAAACAACAAGGTTTTTCTACCACCAGATCATAGGTTTAGAAACCACCATAAGAATCAATTTGATGGAAAAGTTGAAAATAGAGGCCCTCCCATGATTATGGGTCCAGCTGATTGGATTAAGAAGTATGAAGACGTTGAATTGAAATCTTGGTAGGATTTTTTTTTGATGGGGGTGATTCTATTGAAGAACCAAGACAAGTTGTAATTAAGATGCTAGAAGGGATGAAAAGGAAATACATATTTTATGAGCTCCCTTACTGTAAGGATCTATTAATATATCACCTATTAGATCCTATGCACATCTTCAAAAATCTCCCAGATTCAATATTTCGACGTATATCAGGCAAAGAAAAGGACACCTTGTATTCGAGGAGAGATATTTCTCTTTCACGTACCAAATTTGATAGAAAACATTTGTGGTCAAACAGGGAAAATGAAACATATGCAAAAGCTCCATGGATTTTGAAAAAGAAAGAGCTAGACCAACTAAAAAATGTCATATGTTCAATAAGGACACCTACTGGCTATGGGCCATCATTGGTTAAAGCGTTTACAGTTGATGGACATGTCACAGGATTTAAAACACATGATTTTCATAATTTAATGAAGGTATTATATATCATCATTTAACTTTTATTGGTAAAATTGATTAGGTACTAAATATATTCTGATATTCTATTGTGTGACAAAAATAACTAATGACCTTTCATAAATGTGTTTGACAACATATCATGCCATTGACAATTAGGGGGGATTCATGTCTTATCGTTGACTTGAGGAATGCCATAAGTCAATTGTCAACATTTGCAAGGTATGTGGTATGGAATGTTCATGTGTGAGAGACACAGAGATATTGTATTTCAATTTAATTTTTTCCTAAAGGTTCATACTAATTTACTATTCTGATATTAGGTGGGTGACATCTAAGGAGATCCACGAATGTGAAGTGCCAAAATGGAAGAAGGGAATTGCAGAAATTGTATGTGTATTTGAGAAGGAGCTCCCTACAAGTTTCATGGACATACAAGTCCATTTACTTATAACCTAGTCGATCACATTGAATTGGCGGGTGTCGTATCAACGAGGTGGATGTTTTTCTTTGAGAGGTATATGAAAACTCTAAAAAGATATGTCCGACAAAAGGCACATCCAGAGGGTTGCATGGCTAAAGGGTATGCATTGAATGACTCATTTTTCTTCCTATGTTAATTCCTTGGTAAGGATTTCAAAGATGGGCCTCGCTTATATGATGAAGAACGAGCATCATATATTATTGATGGAGAAAAACCACAGTATAATGGTGTTCAAGTAGAAATTAGTAAGTAAACTCATTATCATTGTGGTTGTTTTTATTGCAATCATTAATTTACTCTGTAATTTATTTGTCAAATTAACAAAACGACCTTTGGAGTTTGAAATAAACATGTTGACATGTGATAGGTGTAGATGAAAGTGCTATACTCAACAAGTTCATTTTGTACCACATGGAATTTATGAACAAATGGATTAATTTGTACGAAAAAGAGAGAGAAGAAGTGTTTGAAGAAAATATAAAATTTAAGAGATCGAACCCAATGAATAACCCATTTCCTACTGATCTGCAACGTGAATCAGGCAAAGATTGCACACTAGAATGGGTTACTGAACAAATTCAAAATCAACTAGAAGATGCAGGTATAGAGTCAAACATAACAAAAGATGAAATCAACATGTCTAGAGGATGTGAAAGAAAGGTACAGTTGGAATTTTACAAAATGTTGTTTCCTTACAATTTTGACACTATTAACTATTTTAATATTCGTCATTATATTTGTTTTAACCTAAATAAATGGTCTTTCACAAGCAAAAAAATATCCAGCAATGTGTGCATATGTTCAACATTATCGTGTAGAACATGTAGATGTAAAGAGACAATATTTTGATTGTGGCATCATGGTTTGCTTCAAGCAATCTAGTCGATCAAGCTCAAAAGATAAGAATATTATTGAAGGAAATCTACAATATGTTGGGAAAATACAAGAAATTATTGAGTTGGATTACCACAATTTTAAATGTTGTATTTTTAAGTGTAGATGATATGAAGCATTTGAGAGGACACAAAGACATGATACCCATAGTGGATTGTTTTCTATTGATTCCTCAAGGTTCTTACCAGAGGATAAGGAGCCTTATGTTCTACCAATTCATTGTGAGCAGGTATTTCTTTAACTCAAACAAGAAGCAATAGTGATCAATAATCTATTAATACATTGTTTATTGCAAATATATACACGTGTTTGTTAATCAATAAAATTGTTATAACATACGTCTAATACATGTATGTACTCGTTCATGTACATGTATTTTTCTATGAAGATATTCGAGACCGGAAATGGATGTTTTTCATACATTATGATCGAAGATTAAGGCATGTATTTGATGAAGCATTAGTGGATACTGAGCAAAACAATGATGGACAACAAAATGAGAGAGAGGGATTAGAGAACATCGAAGAAATTGACATCCATGATGATGCTGAAGATGGTTATGTTCAAGCACAAGAAGACAACAATCTAGAGTTAGATGATGTTATGGAAGACAACAATATGGATGGTATAGAAAATGATGATCCAAATACATCTGGTAGCAATATGGATGGCCTACAGTCAAATTTTAATAATGATGAAGATGATGCAGGTCAAGATGAGGATGATGATAGTATTATCTACTTAAAATATCATATGAACATCGACAATGATACACTATATGGCATTGTTGCAGACAATGATGTTAATGACCAAGACTTCTAAATTTTCATAATTATTTGCAATCCATGTTTAAAAAATGATGATTCTTATGGCCTAAACTTTGAAATGGTTTAGTATTATTTGTGTCAATACAAATTACCTATTGCAATATCCTTAAAGTGTTCAAGATATGGTATGAATTGTTGGCAGAAAAAAATAGGATTACTTGGATGCTTTTTCCATTCATTTTGTATCAACATGTGTTCATGAAGACACAAGGGTTGTAACATGTGCACATATCTCACATTGATTTGAATAAGCAACTTTGTTAGCTTCATTATTTTTATATTGTTTGCATTTTAATGTTGGGCCTTAATTTTTTTATTATGTTTTATTAAAAAAAAAAAAATAGTGCGACAAAATAAAAGATTTTTAATCACCTAGAATTGGTGAAAATTTAATAAATTAAAGCTCAATTTTAGTTTCCTATTTCATATCAAAACATGAATATTCAATCTCCAATGATTTAGGTGAGTCTTAAAACCCTCCCATACCATCAATGCATTCACCTAGTCTAACCATGTAAGATTTCAACAAATACAGTCATTTTGAAGAAATTTCAGTGCGGCCCAGTCACTTTGTCGGGTCAGTTGATGAAATTGCATATGGGCGTGTTGGAAGAAATTCCATGATATTTCAAAGAAGTTCGATAACGATTACGTAGATGGGAATGACAAAATGATGAAAATGAGACCATAATGAAGGGTTTGGCTGGCATTGGGATGTCGAAGATTATCTGGGGCCGTCGGGCATCATGGAGTCTTGAAACCCTCGCACCGTCAGAAGGCATGTGTCTCATCTAACCATGTCAAAATTTTGATGCATACGGGAGCGGTTTGAAGAAATTTCAATGTTGGAACCATTCAACTTTGCTCACCATGTGGCGTTGGTGGATGACATTGGTGATAAGGCGTGTTAGAAGATGTTGGTGGATGACATTGGTGATGGGCGTGTTAGAAGATGTTCCATGACATTTCAATAGAGTTTCGACAAATATTCTATAGATGAGAATGAGGAATGATGACAATGAGACTACATGATGAAGATTGATGCAAATGTGTTTGATCTCAAAGATTATGCTAGGACATCATGCATACTTGAGTCTTGAAACCCTCGCATATCATCAAGGCATGTGTCTACTCTAACCATGTCAAATTTCAATGCATACTTGCACAATTTGAAGAAATTTCAACGTTCACCCCATTCACTGGTCACCATGCGGCGTTGATGGATGACATTGGTGATGGGCGTGTTGGTTGAAGACATTCCATGACATTTCGAGAGAGTTTCGACAAAGATTCTATAGATGGGAATTACAATGAATGATGACAATGAGACTACATGATAAACGTTGATGCAAACATGGACGATCTCAAATATTATGTGAGGACGCCAAGAAATATCCTTCAATCTTGAGGCCCTCGCATACCTTCAAGGAATGTGTCTAGTCTGACCATGTGAAATTTCGACGCATGCGGGAACAGTTTGAAGAAATTTCAACATTGGCCCCATTCACTGCTCACTGTGCGACATTGGTGGATGACATTGGCGATGGGCGTGTTGGAAGATGTTCCATGAAGTTTCAAGAGAGTTTCGACAAACATTTCGTAGATGTGAATGACGAATGATGACAATGATACTACACAATGAATATTGATGCAAACATGGATGATCTCAAAGATTATGTGGGGAAATCACACATCCTTGAATCTTGAAACCCTCACATATTGCCAAGGCATGTGTCTAGTCTAACCATGCCAAATTTGAACGCATACATGAACAATTTGAAGAAATTTCAATGTTGGCGCCATTTACTGCTCACCGTGCGACATCAGTGGATGGAATTAGTGATGGGCGTGTTGGAAGACGTTCCATGAAATTTCAAGAGAGTTCTGACAAAGTCCTAAATCTCCTAACCCCTAAGCCATTGACCCTTAAATAATTAAGCCCTAATCCCCAAACCCTTAAGCCCTCAACCTTAGTTAATCACTAATCCCTTAACACAAAATCCCTAAATCCCCTAACCCCTAAGCCATTGACCCTTAAATACTTAAACCCTAATCCTTAATCCCTTAATCCATAAACCCATATTCCCTTAACACTTAAACATTAATCCCATAGCCCATAATCTTGAATCCATTAACCATTAAACTACCTAACCCATAATCACCAAATCCCTTAGCTCTTGACTATTAATCCATTAAATCCTAGCCCTTAATACCCTAACCCTTAATCCTTGTACCCCAAATCCCTAAATCCCATAATCCTCAAATCCCCTACCCACTTAACCACCAACACCTCAACTAATTAACTATTTAAGCACATCTGACGCTAAATCCGACGCTATTAGCACCTACATGTTTTGGTCGGTGCAAAAAAAGCCAGAAATAGCACCATCCCAATAAATATCACCAAAGTTTTCAAAAAATTGGAGAAAAATACACTAAAACAATCTTTGGAAGCAAAAAAGGGAGCAAATCACAAGGATTTGTTGTAGTGCCACTAGTTGGAGAGGAAAATAATATGTTGGGTATGTGACTAGTGGTCAAACACAATAGCATAAGTGCATCACTATTACTAGCACTGGCCTAATCAGTAGGCTCATGTGTTGGTATGCAAAACTCTAATTGAAAAAAAAAACCATTTTTTGTTAGCTATAAGAGTAATAAACCAAAATTCAAAAGTGAAATAAATTAATCAATTGCAAAGTTGATGCAACTCCATATCATCTGATTACCTCCATTGATTTTTTCCCATATACACAACCTCCTCAATGTTGTCACAATTAAATGATGCGATACATTTTCTATTGACTCGTTTGATTTTTTTTTGTAGTGTCAAATGGTTTGATTGAATAATACAAGTCACCATCATCACTAATCACGCCATTGGTATCAAGGTTGGATGACTACATATAAATTAGGTGAATTTTATTGTAACATTAATAATAACAAAATTATTAAAATTAATGAGCACACACATATTAAATAGATATAAGATATTGTGATGTCTACTGATTGCAAGGGTTATTTTCCATGATAATGATTTCCCTTCCACACTATTCAAAGGTATTAATTAAATTATAAGAAGCATACAATATTTAAATTAATGTTAAATATAATAAAATAAAAACATTGTTTAATTAAACATGTAAATAGTAAAACATAAGAAAAACATATGCTATTTTTCTAAACACAAAACTCTGCCATTGAGTCCATATGTTGTTACAAACAAAAAAAAAGGTAATTGGGCATGCCATGCCCTCAATTTCATCAATTTTATATCAAACCTTAAAGGAAATTTTGATTAATTTTGATTTATTGAATAAAGAAAATAAGAATGAAGTTGGAAGAAAATGGGTTCATATAAAGTCTAGTGCCACACTTTAGATGGAGGCATATATTAGAAAAGGTAGAGGAGATTAGGCATGGTTGAAGATGAGGATAAAAGTGTTGCAAACCTTCCTTCCAAAAACAAATAAATTCAATAAAATATAATCAATCAAGGAACATACAATCAATTACAATGCATACTATTACTATGTGTATGATTGAACACATTCTATTTTTCTAAAAACAAACTCTATATCATTAAGGTCATATGTTGCTAAAAAAAAATTGGACATGCGATGCCCTCAAGCTCATCAACAATTTTAGAGCAAATATTGAAGGGAATAAAGGTTTATTGAATAAAGAAAATAAGAATGAAGTTTAAAGAAAATGAGTTCATATAAAATCTTAGAATTGTAGTGCCACACTTTAGGTAGAGGCATATATTAGAAAAGATAGATTGGATTAGGCATGGTTGAAGATGAGGCTAAAAAGTTCCAAAACCTTTCTCGAAAATACACAAAAATAATCAATTATAAACAATCAATCAAGGTATCAATTATATAGCAAATCTGGAAAGAAATATTGGTTTATTATTATATAGCAAATCTGGAAAGAAATATTGGTTTATTAAATAAAGAAAATAAGAATAAAATTTAAAGAAAATAAGTTCTTATAAAGTCTTAGAGTTTTAGTACCACATTTGAGGTGGACGTATATATTAGAAAAGGTAGAATCATTAGTACTTATTGAAGATGAGGCTAAAAGGACCCAAAACGTTCCTTGGAAAAAACAAAGAAAATCAATAAGATACAATCAATAAGGGCACATGCAATTAATGTGTATGATTTAATGCATTCTATTTTTCATAGCACAAACTCTATGTCATTGAGTTCATATGTTGTTACAAATCAAAAAAGTGAATTGAGCATGCTATGCTCTCGAGTTCATCAATTTTAGAGCAAATTTTGAAGGGAATATTAGTTTAGTGAATAAGGAAAATTAGAATGAAGTTTAAAAGAAACGAGTTCATATAGTGCCACATTTTAGGTGAGGCGTAGATTAGAAAAGGTAAGGTGGATTAGGCATGGTTGAATATGAGGTTAAAAAGGTCCAAAACATTCCTTTTGAAAACAAATCAATTCAATAAGATACAATCAATCATGACACATATAATCAATTAGGAAACATATACTTAATATGTGTGTGATTGAATGCATCTTATTTGTCTAGGCACAGACTTTATGTCATTGACTCATATGTTGCTACAAATAAGAAAAGGGAATTGGGCATGTTATGTTTGGAGTTCATTAATTTTAGAGAAAATATTGAAGAGAATCTTGGTTTGTTGAGTAAAGAATATATATATATATTTTTTTAAGAAAATGAGTTCTTATAAAATCTTAGAATTGTAGTGTGTGGTTACTTAAGCATTTTAAGTTTATGAGACTCGAAAACCCTCACAAATGGATTTGATTAAAATAACATTGATGATTCAAATCACTATGGACCTCCATGGGACTGTTTTGAAGTGAAGGTCCTATTTCCCTATGAATAACAAACATAAAAAAATAAATGTCATATTACCTCATTTCCTACTATCAATATACCGCCATAAGATTCTATGTGTATCAATATGGAAAAAGGGAACTTGCCATTTTGAAACAAGGTTGGTTGTCATTCGAAAGAGTCATTTATTAACTTAATTAATGGAAATCATGGAGTAAATTCATAGTAAATACTACATGCTTGAATACTTTTATCCTATTAACTCCGATTCAATTTCATTTTTCATCATTATCCCCTAATTGAAGAGTTCTTAAATTGTTGTATTCATATTTTAATTATTGAATAATCTTTTCACTTTAGAATTGAGTGTGGGAATTACCAAATTGGCTTGAGCATAGCATTTAGCATTATGGCTAATCTTTGAAAGTATAAAGTAAGTTAGAGTTCTTAAATTGTTGTATTCATATTTCAATTATTGAATTATCTTTTCACTTTAGAATTGAGTGTGGGAATTACCAAATTGGCTTGAGCATAGCATTTAGCATTATGGCTAATCTTTGAAAGTATAAGGTAAGTTCAATTTAGACACCTTTCTTGTTATATTGTATATGATGTTTAATCACTATCTTATAAATTTATTTAAATGATGAAGATAAGGCTGAATCTTCCCAACTACATCTTCTCCATCCCAAATGTCCCATGATTTAGTCATTAAAAAATTCACTATTTTAATAAAAAATTTAAAATATATATCCTATGGTTCTTTTAACTCTAACTTAAAACATGACAAGATAGTAACCTTCATATACTTTGCTCAGAGTTGAAATGTTAATAGAAAATCTTAGGATAAGTCACACGAATGTGGTCTATCTTAGGTTGTAGTCTTCAATATTTTTTGTTTCCCCAACTTTCTTGAATTACACATTAAAAGTTATGATTTCCAAAGGAGGGTAGTCATGTCCATTGATAAGAAAGAGTGATCTTTTTTTTTATCTTTTTTGTCTATTGAAAAAATGCTAAATGCTCCTAGAGGTACTTTCTCAACAAACATTAATGTACAAGCTTATAGATATGCCAACATGACCTTAGAGAAAAGAAACAAGTTGATTTCCTTTCTTTTGTCTTAAAATCA
Organism: Picea sitchensis; assembly: GCA_010110895.2. Lineage (NCBI taxonomy): Eukaryota > Viridiplantae > Streptophyta > Pinopsida > Pinales > Pinaceae > Picea > Picea sitchensis. The sequence continues at coordinate 91,081 of SNQJ01S0040408.1, forward strand.
AAGCCTTACAAACACAAAACTCACATATTAGATCAAAGCCTTACAAACACAAAACTCACATATTAGACAAAGATATTCCCAAAACAAACCAATGATCCGAAATCGGATCCAGAAGCCTGACAGGGCTTGAAAAATGCTCAAAAATGAAAGTGCTCAGAATCCAACGAAACCAATGCCATTGCGTCCGTCTCGTCTTCCCGATTCTGGCGGTATATTTACTTTGTCAAACGGACTCCGTATGCGAAAGTTATCGCGTTCTGATCGAAAGCCCAAACATGGAAAAAG
>SNQJ01S0040409.1:0-52058 GCA_010110895.2 Picea sitchensis
CGCCGCTATCTATCATGTATTATGCTTATTGGAGCTCAGGTAATTTCGTCCTTTATGATACTCACCCCCCGATAAGATTTAAAGGTAAAATTGACATGACTTATTTGGAATGTATTGTAGGTAAATCAATAGTATGGTTGTGAGTTATTAATGCTACAAATCGTTATTCTGCATTAGCATCAAGAACTCACAATTAAATTGATTTTACATTTAAAGGCAGAATTGGCCACTCTTCGACTGGTGGTCATTTAAGGGAATGACGGGTTGGTACTTAATTCTAATGAAGGCGGAGATAAGGCCCGGTCGTAATAATGGTTGTCGTGGTTGAGTCATTTTGTTCTGCACCTTCCATAGAGGTTGCGGTCGTTATTGTTGCAGCACCTGTGTGCGCCTTATGTCTTGGGTCATTCTTTGCTTGCAGCTACTTGTTGTGCGTCCTGTCTTTTTGTTGTGATTGTCGTGGTTGTGTCTTGTCAGTCGTCGGGTGGCGACGTAGAGTCCAGTGTGTCTGTTTCCCCTCCTACACACGCGCACACACCTTTAAAACAAAAAAATAAAAATTGCACCTGTTATCAGCGTTTTTGTCAGTTCAAGGAGGTTGTTACATTTGTAAGGTGTCTTGAATAAACTGACCTAAATCATAGATAAATCCTCTAGGACTGTGGTTGAGTCTTTGAGACATTGAGGCAAGAAGTCTCTATCATCGTTTTTATATTTTATGAAATATTTGTCTTGCTTGATCTTGAAACTTGTTGTAGGTTTCAATAATTTGAGAATTTGATTGAAAGTTGCTAGTGCTAATGAAATTGGGGACCATCCATTTAATTTGGTAATTCTTTGATCTTTTTCAAAGTTTTCTATACACCATATTACTAAATCCTTTGCATCAAATATCTCTAGGAAATATCCCGCGTTAGCAATTATAGATACCCAAACATCATTACCATTCGTTTCTTCAAGTGACAATGAAGAATAATATCTGCAAGCCCTTGACCAATGGTTTTGGGTGTCTTCCTATGCAAATGTATTCAATGTATCACCACAAAATCTCTCTCATATTCTCACCATATTTCTTAGGCGTTGATGAAGAATGTACAGTCTTTTTGTAATCACCAAATAATTCTTTTTTGTATTAACCACTAGATTTCGTATTTCAAAAGAGTGATTGGCGAATTTAATTTGAATTTATGAGATTAGTCTCGAAGAGTAAACCATTAATGATGATCCTTATGTATTTACCCATCTTTCATTTTGCATAATATATACATTAAATTATTTTTTGGTGAATGTGACAAAGGGTGAGGATTCCCAGTGGAGCAGAGAAATAGGAAGTATTTAAGAATATGAAAGAAATCCACTTCCGCGGTATTGTGAAATATTTTGAAATATGACTAAGTGTTAGATAACGAATAAATGAAGAAAATGAACATTTTGAAGTGGTGAAACAAACTCCACTTCCACAGTTGTGATTGAGAGACTAAGTATCAAAGTACTGAATAGATGGAAAAAATGTTGAGAAATCGGCTAAGTATAAAAAAGTGGATGGATGAAAAAAATGATTTTTTTTTCAAGATATGATATGAACTCCTCTTCCACAGTTGATAATTTCTTGAAAATATTAAGTGTTTGAGCATTAAATTTTTTTAAATAACACTAAGTACTGTGAAGCGGACAAATTAAAATGTGAATGCAAGTTAAAGAAAAGGTCATATAGCTGGGAGTTCGTCGTTCTGTGAAGAGCATGAAAAAGAGGCTAAGTGTTAGTAAAATTTGTGGGTAGCGAAATATGACAGTGCAATTTGAGGAAGGAGAAAATTAAGGTAAGATTTGTAACCCCTACACAAATCAATATTTTTCTAAGTATGAAAGTATAACACAAAACAAAGAAACTTATGACTTAGAGAATTTTTGGGTCAACAAATGGCTTCAATTGTGGGATAGTAACCCCCTGCAAGCTACTCAAAATCCAGAATCTCATCCATTGGGCTTGGAGTTAGTTTAAGAAAAGGAAACAAAAGTGGACAAAAAAATTACAAGGAAAAATGGAGTAGAGCTATGTATAGATAAGAGCAAGATTGATCAAGAAAATAAAGTATTGAGATATATTCCATTGACCGGTAACATCTATGCTGTCCCATTCATATCTTTGAGCAAATAAGAATTATAACCCGAGATCTTTTCAATGACATATGGGCCAATCCATAATTCTTCAAATTTCATATGTAAAGAAGGATTTTCCTTTTCTTTGTTCCATAAAAGTACCAGTTTCCCCTTTTGAAAGACTTTCATTGTTGTATTCTGATCAAAATACTTCTTGATGGTTGGTTGTCTCTATTTCATTTTCTTTAATGCTTCGGTCTATTGTTTCTCCAATTTCATTATTTGGTTGTATATTATGTGTAAAGGAGAAACCTCCTCTGCATTTTCAGTGTTCACAACATATGTCAAAGCATTTAGTTCCAAATTGATAGGAATTAGTTTGCTTGTCCATAAGCCATCTATCAATTTCAGATGCCAGTTTCTTTGATTAAGATCGATCATTTTCTTCAATATTTGAATCAAAATATTATTTGTAGATTCATCCAAACCATTTCCTTGTGGATAATAGTTTGAGTATTGTCCCATTATAATGCCAAATTCTCCACAAAATTTGGTGAAAATTTATCCAATGAATATTGATCCATTAACTGTAATAAATTTTTCTGGAACACCAAATCTTGATAATATATTTTGTTTGAGGAATCTTATGAGCTCATCAGAGTCGACCTTTTTCAATGCTACCGCTTCTTGCCATTTTGTAAAATGATATGTTGATGTGAGAATATATGAATGGAATTTGTTTGATTTTGGATTTATTGGCCCAATCACATCCTATCCCCATTGTGTGAATGGTTCTTCTATTGATATGAGTTGGAGAGGCATTAATCCTCTCTTCATTCTTCCTGAATATTTTTGACAAGAAATGCATTTTCTTATCATCGAATATGAATCTTTGAAGATAGTTGGAAAATAATATCCATCTCTCATTATTCTATGTGGAGTATCCGTAAGTGCAAAGTGACCACCACAAATCCCTTCATGAAATTATTTCATTATTTTATGAGATTTTGTTGCATCTACACATCTCAACAACATTCCATCAAAATTTTGGCAACCAACACATATTGATTTGATTTGATTTTTAGTGCCCTCCTTTCTTTTGGAGACATGACATTTGGGAACTGGTTGGATTTCAAATAAAAAATTACATCCTTGTACCATTCGGGAGTTGATTCAGATGACCGTGTTGAAATTGACATGACTTCATTTAGTGAATCAAAACCTGCAATGAGTTTGCACAACCCCTATCCTCTGACTTCTTTTAGTGGCTTAATCTAAATGTCATATTATTGTATTTTTTCCAACCAATTTTCCCATTTCCCTTCTCTCAACTTTTGGATGAGAATCATTTTCACTGGAGAAGTAGGAACATATGCTATGACATGGGGTGACATAATATAATTTCTAAAGTGAGCCACTTCCTTAACTAAGGAAATAACTTGCTTCTCTACCTTTGAATATTTCAATTCATAATCATGAAGAGTTTTACTCATGAAACTTATTGGTAATTCTTCTCCTTTAAGATTTCTCTTTGTAAGAATAAAAGAAATTGTCTCCTTTGAGGCAAAATAATATATGATGAAATATTTATTGAAAGATGGGTTGATTAATACATGTGCAGTGCTAATTGCATGTTTGATATTGGTGAATTCTCTTTGAATGTCTTGAGTCCATTCAAATCTTTGATCCTTTTTCAATAATGCATTTATTGGTTTCACAATTGTTGCATAATCTAGGACAAATCTCCTGACAAAATTTATTTTACCAAAAAATGACTGCACTCCCTTTTTTGAAGTCGAAGGATTTATTTCATTGATGACATTGAATCTATCAGGATCAATATATATACCTTCTTTTATAATTATATGTCCCAAAATATTTCCTTCTAAAACTGCAAATAATCATTTCTTTGGATTAAGAGGTATTCCATATAATTTGCATCTTTGAAAAACTTCTCTTAGATGATGAATATGCTTTTCTATGATCTTAAAATGGATGGTAAGATCATCTTGGTAATCATCCATAAATATCTCGATCAAATCCTTGAAGGCATGGTCCATAACTCTCTGAAATGTTTCTTCTGCATTTTTCAAACCAAATGGCATGCATGCATGCATAAGCATATGTCTCCCAAGGTGTTGTCAATTCAGTTTTTGATCTGTCCTTTGCAACCAACGCTTGGTTGTATCCCAAAAATCCATCTAACATGGAAATTAAAGCCGATCCAATGACTTATTGAAGAAACATTTCCATGTTAGGAAGGGGATAATTGTCTTTAATGCTTGCCTTTTTCAATTCTAAAAAATCAACACACAACTGAATTTCTCCACTTTTCTTTCTTACGATGACAATATTTGACAACCATTTTGAATGCCTAATTGGGAATATTATTCCAACTTTCCTCAAATTGTCCAATTCAATTTTCACTAGGGGTTTCAATTTTGGATTTATTATTCTTAACTTTTGTTTGAATGGCTTTGTCCCTTCTTTCAATGGTATGATATGCTGAAATATAAATTTAACATATTCCTTCAAATCATCGTAAGTACATGAGAAAAAAATCAAAGAATTCTTTGAACAAGGAGGTATACTGATTGATCTCATTATGTGTGTATCTAGTCCCAATATTCATATATTTTGGAGATTCCTCAGTCCCAATATTTACCTTTTGAGTTTCTTGCATTTTTTTTATGGATACTTCTTCCTTTAAATTTGGCATCCTCAATTGATCATCTCTTGTGGATATAGCCTCAAAATTGATACATTTTTTAATAATTGGTGCAAGATCATTAATAATTTCATTTGTATCAACAAGAAAACCAGCCAACTCTTCATCATATTCAAACAGTTGCAAATGATCTCGATTATCAAGTATTGATGGAATGGATTTTTTTTCACTTGAAAGGTATTCTAATTTTGAAATTCATCAGGATTAAACAAATATGCAATGACTGCCAGTGAGTCTTCTTTTTTATTTTTTTCCCTGGGAATAAATGGTACATTAAAAGATCTTAAGGAATACATTAATTCATCTACTCTTTTGAAATATATTATTAATCGTTCCTTTTTGATCTTATATTTCTTCTTGATGTGATTTATAACAAGTCCAGAGTCACCAATTATGATCAAATGTTCAATCTTCATTTGGATTTCAAGATTCATTCCTTGCATCAATGCCTAATATTCAACTTCATTGTTTGTACAATGAAATTCAAGCCTGATAGCGTGAGGATATATAACTAAACCATGGATTTTGAACACAATTCCTACTCCGCTTATTGAGCTGCAACAAGCACCATCAAAGGACATCCTCCAAAATCCTTCAAAACAATCTTTTACTTCTTGTTTCGAAATATATGTTTGCTCATGATCGAGGGAAACATAGTTTCCCATACCAACATAAATATAATCTTCCATTAATTAATTGTCCTTTTTCTTTAAGGAAAATGGTTTTCTTGGTTCACGAGGAACTCTAATCATTGTTCCATATTTTTTTGGGAACATCATACAACTCCCATCATTCATGATATACCCTCCTATCAATGAATACGAATATCTCCCAATAACTACTCCGTAATCTGGAGGAAGATCAACCATTATAATTGTAAACACAATTGTGATATGTGGGGCAACAGTAATCAAAGCATACAAATATTAAATTTCCCCATATGCCGAGACTTGTCTTGAATCAATGGCATAGACACTTTCCCTAGTTTCATAATGCTTGGTACAAATCATCCCAAGTGATTCCATTACTACTAATGACATGATATTATTTGTTGCTCCAGTATCAATAAAACAATTATGAAGTACCACATCATGGTTTTTTATTGTAATACAAAATGGTGGGACTTTTCCCTTTGGTCTTACTGTTGATTTGTTTTGATATTGCCTTGGATTGGATACAACAACTTCAATTATATGACTTGGCTCATCTAAAATTTTAAGAATGTTTTCTCTTTGCTGCAGGATTTTGACGACTTCCATGATTGGAAAAGCAATTCTTGATTTCGTCATATCATCAATCACATTATTTGTCATTTGTAGATATTTTTTCTTGATTTACAACTAGCTTCTACTTAGTTGGCTCTTCTCCGCTTGGTCTTATATTTTTCTTTTATTTCTCTACATTTTATTTTGTTTTAAATTTATTTGTTTGTGCTCTTGTTTTCACAACATTGTCTTGTGAGATGTCAATTTATTCGTGTTCATAAAATATATACATGGATGTATAACTTTCATCTGTTTGTACAGATTCAAGAATTTTTCCTTGAAAAAAATAAGCCTCTTTATTGTCAATGATTTCGTCTTCAAAAGATTCTTCTAAGATTACAACATTTGGATTTGGGACGTTAGGTTTCCTCTGTCTGAATTCTTCATTTGTTCCATCATTTCCTATTCTTTATCCTTGAGCATGATTCATCCTCTATTCTTGAATAGGAATTCTTGGATTAGGAGAAAAAAATTCATTTCTCCTTAGTATTGTTAATTTGTTTTATATCTGTCTAATAGTTCTATCCATCTGTGCTATATTCACCCTTTGTCTGGTCTCTTGCATCGTTGCTGGATCATTTTTCATGTTAGGAATTACTCCTTTGAGTATCCATACACCAATTCCTTGGTCTCTAGTATTTCTTGCTCTTTGATCTTCAACTCTCCTTGAAGTTGATACTCCTTGATATGAAATGGAAAGATTATCCATTTATGTTTGTACCTTCCCAAGAATTATACCTGGTTAAACAACTGTCTCCAACGAACTTTCTTCCATTTATGTTTCTTTGTTCATTATATCATTTAGATGATCAATTTGTGCAACTCTAATGGAAAACTTCACGTTTGAAGGCATTTCATTTTTGTAACACCCAAGTATGATTGGAGCATTTGGCCTTTGATTTTCTTGGATCTTATAAAGCATTCTTAAAAAATGGAAATTGAAATCTCATATCCTTTTACCCTTTTTCAAACGGATTTGGGTGAATTGGGTGAGAAGAGTATGATATGCTATTGGAGGAGCATACATGGTAAAAAACATATCTTCTAAATAATCAAAGGTTGAAATTGAATTTAATGGAAGTTACATATACCATTCATAGGCTTGGTCCTTTACTATTTGAAGAAATAATTGAACCATTAAGTTGTCATGTTTCACCAAATGAATCTCGCATAAGCTCATAAATTTTTCCATATGTTTCTTTGGATCGAATAATTCATCTTCTAGAAATGTTGGTAATGATCCTTGTGGGAGAGTTGGAAACTGATTTTGTTCACCATAAATATTTAAAGGGATATTTCTAACCCTTCTCCGTGGAATTGTTTGTCTTCTTCTTTCTTCATTATTCTTAGGAGGGTCTTGATTTATTTCTTCTCTATCATCCATGATTTGAGCCTTTTCTTCTTTATTAGCGGATATTTCTTTGATTTCTTCAAGTTTTTTGTTTTTTCTCTTTGTTATCGGTCCTTTGTATGATTCTAGCTTCAATTTATTTCTTGCCTTCTCTACCTTCTTGCAATTTCTCTTTCTTCTTCATGAGAAAGAGTCTCCTAGGATATTTTGATCTCTTCACGACTTCAGGCTTTTGTCAAAACCAAATCATATAATTGACTCAAAATACTTGTCTCGTTTCCTAATCCAACTTGCAAATAGGGTTGATTAGGTTGAGGTTGTGTCATAAATAATTCTAGTTTGAAACCAACTTTTTCGTTCTTGGTCCCCATTATGGTCGTCAATTTTTTTGTTGTTTGAATCGGTTAAGATAGAAACTACAACCTCATGGGGATATGAATTCCCCTACATTTTTATAGAGGTGGTACTCCTCTATAATTTCTTTAAAGATTTATCTTTGAATATCTTGGGACAAAAATATAAATATGGGAGAGTTATAAATAGAAAACTCCAAATATTTATCACTCAAATAAATGAAAAAAACATATTACACATGAAATGAGAATTCCAGAGAGTTGGGCCAGGAACCTTCACTCATAATATTCATAGAAAATATTATACAAGAGTAAATAAATAACAAATTGCAGAAAATAATTAAAGATTCCTCACATCCATCATAATTTTCAATATTATTGATCACATTCAGAGAAAGGAAACACACAACTCACATATGAGAGAAATTTAAAAGAATCTTTCTATTAAAATAAAAAAAAGGATTCAATAGGTTAATTTCAAATATCTTATACTTAAGAGCTCAGAGTTAAAAGATACAATTAAGATTAACCTTGAAATAGTTCTCTGGGATTTCTCAAAAATGGTATAGTCTTTACAAATATAAAATCATTTGTCCAAAATATGGACAGGGATGGGCTCTTGCGGACCATAAAATAAAGAAATGAAATATGAAAGAACATGAACATGAATGGAACATAGTAGGGGCAATGCAAGACCTGAAAAGAGACAAGAGGGAGTGACCCAAAATCGGTTGTATTCTCCTTATGAAAAATAAAATATATCTAGATGAATTCTGAAGGTAGAAAAGAAAGGGATGTGATAAATTTGGGACTTATTGTTATGTAATCTCTCACTCTCATTTGATTGTTTATGTGCCTCTTGCATTATCTTTCATGGCGATTGCATGACTGGTTACAACTGCCTCCAACTGATTCTCTTCAATTATATTAATCAAGGCTCATTTTAACCAATATCATATATCTTCTTTCATTAGGGACACATTTATCTCTTGTCTAATTTTTATATCAAATAATATCCCTTCTAATTATCTCAATTCATATGAAATTTGGTGGAGTGTGTCTTCTATGTCTTCATTTTTATTTGCATAACTCATCAACCAACTTTTGATTTAATTTTCATTATATTCAATTATACTTTTTAATTTCTCAACGGACAAGCCCTTTAGTATTTCCACTCGTTCTTCAAATTGTTTCCTTGTCATAAAAATGGATTTTAAGATTAAATTTGGGTCCTGTACTTCTCATGTGGTTCCTTATAGGTCTATCTTGGTCAACTTTTGATACAATGCTTCCTTTTTAACAACTACAACATCACATTCATCCAATGTTTCTTTCAATAGTTTTATCTTTTTGAATAGACCTTTAGCAATTTGATTATGGCTGGAGAAGGTAGATCTTCTTCTTTCCTTTTTAGCCCAGTCATACCAGAAACTTTCAGAATACAAGTAATGACAACATCTTTATAAAATCATTTTTCATTATTCAAATTAGCTTGCACATATTCTCTGAAACTATTTAACTTTGAACCAAAAGAAACAATATTTCTCCATGTATGCCATGCTTCTAGAATAAGAGACATCCTCTTTTTTATATTTTCACCAACAAATTTTCTAATCGCAACCAACAAAATTGATGTTCCTTTCAACTTTGAGCTCGACTCAGGTGTCCCATCGGGATTTATCCCAAGGAATAAAAACTAGAAAACTTACAAAGATAGGTGGCAACATCAAGGCGTATTCCAATTCTCTGAATCTTTCCTTTAATATTGCATTCTCAACCTCCATATTGTCAACTAAAAATTCTAAAGCATCACTAGTAACTTTGTGAATTTGGGCAATTTTTTATGGTAGGACATTATCTAAGTCCAACTCTGTATCCTTGATTCTTTTCCCCTTTGAATTCACATGTTCAAATACTAGTTTCTTCAAATCTTGATCAAATAATGCACTATGGAGGGTCATCGATTTTTCTTCATAAAAGATAGGTTCTTGGGTTGCCAATTCTCCACTGGGTTGTATCCTCTGTTTGTCATTTGGAAATTCTATGTCTTCAATGTTTTCATCGAGCTCCATATGTTGAGAATAACATATTCACCTGATATGACCTCCTCCACTTCTTGTTGATTGTTGATTATTCTATCTTTCCCTCTTGCTAGTTATTGGTAATTTGTGGTGTTTTTCAATATCCTTTTTGGGGCAGTGAGGATCATCTCTGTCACCTAAATTTTCTGTTGGATCATGTTGTCATTGATGCCAATGGTTTGATTGATTGCTGTCAAGTGATTGATTGATGTCAAAGGATTGATTGATTGATGATTGATGTAATATAATTGATTGATTGATGATTGATGTAATATAATATGTATTTTCCTTGATGGGAATGTATAGATGAAGATGGATCAATGAGTTGTCATTGATATGATGAAGATGGATCACTTAGTTGCCATTGATACGTGATGAAGATGGATCATCGCGGGTTTCATTGGTATATGACGCATTGTTGAAAAATGTATCTAATCATTATTGTTTTATGATGATTGATAATGTGCACAAATGGATGAACTCCAAAGTGGTCCCCTTATGGTGAAATCCCCACGGAAAACGCTTTTATGGATTGAGTTATCCTAGAAGAAATCAGTTGAGGACCTCTTGCTCTCACATTTTTTTCATGGTTGATAATAAGTAAAATGGATGAAATCCAAAGTGGTCCCCTTTATGGTGAAAGCCCCCACAGGAGAAGACACTTTTATGGATTGAGTTATCCTAGAAGAAATGGTTGGAGGAACTGGCGTTTGTATGTGGAATAACGATATGAAGATCAAGAAAATGTTGGTAATCTATCCCAGATGATAGTGCTTGTCGTTACTCCTATGGTGGTTGTGGAATGTCACATAACCTCATGGTTTGAGAGTTATGGCCTACTAAGACAAGGATCCCTACATGAAGGCTTGAAGCCCCCAAGGTCAAAGAAGCTTCAAGTGACCTGTGTTGAAGAAACTATTATTTAAATGATAAAGTAAAGTGGACAAAGTCATGCATTTTCATTTAAATAATAAAGAGAAGTGACAAAATCAAGAATGATAAAGGAAGGTGACAAAAAATCAAGAAGGGATATTTAAATGATAAAGTATTGGTGAGCATTCTATTTATGGAAAGTGGTTAACCCTAAAATAAGGAAAAGTAGGTTAAGGACTTAAGGACCTAAAAGAAGAAATATTTCAAACTATAAAGTAAGTGACAAAGTCAAGGATTATTTAAAATAATAAAGAGAAGTGAAAATCAAGAAATGATAAAGTAAGATATAGAAAATCAAGAAGGAATATTTAAATGATGTTATTTGGAGAAATTTCATATATGGAAAGTGGTTAACCCTAAAATGTTGAAAATAGGTTGGTGCATCGAGTAAAATTTCTATTTATGGAGTGGTTAACCCTAAAATAAGGAAGTTAGGTTAAGCACCTTAGAAATGGGTTATGCACCCAAATGGGTTAAGTGACATAGAGGATGAAAGTATAAATAAGATATCAATGGTCTCTTGTAATATCATCCCTTTTGTGGATCAAATGGAGAGCTTCTTGTGAGGATATCTTTTTGAGTATTGATGGAGAGTTTCTTGTGAGAGCTTATTGAGAATTTTGGTGTGGAACAACATATTGAAGATCTATAGGTGACCGAGGTAACCAAGGGATAGTGCTAAATCAAAGGGGAAGAAAAGAGGGTTCGAATTGAAGGGAGGATAAATTCTTTTGATTATGCTTTCTAAGGTAATAAGTTATTTATATAGCCATCTCACCATTTTCGCTATAACTTTTTCTATAATGATTCGTACTATGAAAATTTCTCTATTCCATTGAGAAAACATACCCAAGTATCTATGGTAAAAATCCATCTTGTGGGTCGTTGTAGCTTTGGAGTTACATTCTGTGGAAAAATAGGGTTTGTGGCTAGTCCCTAAACTAGTCAAAAACAAGTGTTTCGGGTAAAAACATCATAACTCTTTCATAACAGATCCAAATTTAGTGATACCAAATTTTGGTTAGGTTACATGCTTTAGTATGTTGTGCAACATTTTTAGATCAATTCAATAAATATGTTTTATGTGGCCACCGCCTACAAGCTCTCACTCTAGAATAAGACAAAATTCAAATAAGCTATGCCATTTTGCTATAACACCTTTATGAGAGGTTCCATGTCTAATTGAGGAATTTCATAAAACACACTCGAAGAACATTGCTTATCAGTTTCTATATATTTATTCATTACAGGTAACAAAGCTATGATTATTCTGTTGGGTTGTTGGATCAATCCAAAACTATCGCTGGAGACGCTGATGAGTTGCCACATTTACGAGGTGTATAGTTGATGATGTTAGTACACATTGATGAGTCATTGTTGATGCATTTGAAACATGATTGGTATATACCTGGTACATGATTGATGCACTTGTTTATGGTACAAAGCTGATTAAGGTGTTGTTTATATTAGGTTGGTGCATGGTTGATGCACTTGTTTATGTCGACATATTGATATCTATTGATTGCTGTTCCATCTCCGCTGGTGCTGAGAATGTAAGCTGTTTGTGCAGAGGTTGGTGCTATTGTAGATTTGTAATCTATTCATTTGTTGCCGAAAACCCCGGATTGAAGTCCATAATAAAAAGAAAAAATTGTACAATATCATTGCAGGTTCTTTGTGTGTCTTGTGGAGATGATTTGTTGATGATATGTTGTTGATATGTATTCACATCTAACTGATTATAAAATGACATCAATGAGTAACGAGCAAATGTTGAATGTTAATTAAGGAAGTTTTGTGTAAGAGGGAAGTTTTGGGAAAATATCCCCATTATCTCATCTCCACCTCTAAGTGTGGTATGGTCCAACATTAGGTATCGAGTATTGCCTTCACTACAAGCCTTTAACAAGCTTGAAGGAGATCCATAGACATAAATGGATGATTAAGTTCCAATCCTGATGAGGAAAACTATTCTACTTGGAGAATAGAGATGATTATACTGGAAGACAGAGTAACAATTTGGAACTAAACCACAGGATCGCTTTCATTGAAGAACAAGTCAAAGTTTGCAGCTCAGTGGAAGGAAAGAAGAATGATGCATTGGCTCAAGACCATTCTTAGTGGACTCTCAAGCCCCATCAAATAGAGCAAGGCATTGGGACAATGCACTCCCGCCAAGGATATATGGCTAAAGCTAGAGGGAAACATATCAAAGAGAGAAGGAGAAAGAAAAATTGAAGATCACCCATCAAGATCACTAAAGGTAAAGAATTTCCAAAAAATACTGGAATGCATATATTTCTTTTGAATTTTAAAACATTTCAAGTGAAGGTAAAGATTCAAGTGATGATGGCACAAAGGAAGTAATTGAAGACATTTCAAAATGAAGGCAAAGAATTACAAAAGGATGTTAAGTAAAAGAAGATCATGAAGATATTTCAAATGAAGGTAAAGAACCCTCAAAACCCTTCCATTTCAATGATGATGATGAAAATTTCTACAAGTGAAGAAGAAGATCTAGAAACAACTTGTGTAAAGTTTGATGATAATTATTCCATGCAAATAATATAAGGAAATCTATTAAAACTTCAAAAGGAAGTTGAAGAGGGTTTATATAGATATAGAAGTGATCATTATTATATAGATCTGGTAACTATCTCAGATAACACTAAGAAGTTTCTAGGAGAAGTCTAAGGCACATCTTGAAGTTAAAAGAAATGATCAAGGATCAAGAAGAGAACAATAAGACTCTATTAGAAGAAAAGGAAGAAGAGATCACAAGATTCAAAGAATGGAAAATAAAGATATCGTAGATGATGAGATTAACAAAGTCTTGAAACCATTTTCATCTCAAGACCCAAAATGAAGAAGACAAAAGAATATAGGAACCATTTTAAGATTAAAATAAATTAAAAAGGGAAAGAGTCAAGAAAGAAGTTGAAATTGTTGGACCTTATAAAGAAAGGTGAAAAGTCAAACAAATTCTTGAATAGCTCACCAATCTTGATGAGATCTTGAAAGTCAAAGATCATCACAGGATAAATCCAGTCTTGAATACAACAAGGAAGAAATAATACATGTTCAAGCAAGAACCTCAAAGAAGCATGAGGTAAATACATCAAAGAAGAAGACAATGTTGCAAAGAAACCAATTCACATAAGGCAAAGAAAATTTCAAAAGAACAAAAGTAAGAATCTATTCTTGGGACAATCTCAAAATTGCTGAAAAGTATTTTTCATGGGCATTGTTATTCATGTAATGGATATAGTCACAAAGCTTTGAATGTAGATCTTATGAAAGGAGATATAATGGAAGATTTTATACCAATTCATGAGGTGTTGGAGATGTGATCAATTAGGTCAATAATTGTTGTTCACCTGTAACACTATGAGACAAGTTATTAGATCAGAGTGGATTTGGCCACAAATCCCATTAGTGTTGGAACACAAGAAGAAAATACGAGAACTTCAAATAACATGGCTAAAGAAGGAAATGAAGTAAGGGAAGGGAGACATCTGAAAAAAATATGGATGTTCAAAGTTCAAGTTCTGAGGAGCAAGGAAATCTATATAAGTGGGTGAAGAAGACATAGTCTCAAGTAAGTCATCTACTAAAGCATACTTATGACAAAGGACAACGCCAAACATACGCTAGTCGAATCTTGTATAGGTCACATACATTAATGGAGTTGTTGTGCAACGTGACCACATATGCGTGGTAAAGCCTTGAGAAAAAGGCTATGCACATGGATTGTAGCTTCTTGATGTGATGGTATAACACTGCTGCGGTGGTCTAACATTGTTTGTTGCGTGTTCCCGACACCATTTTGTCGCAATAAGTGTTCATTTATTGGATTATGTAAAATAAATCTTGGATGCATGGAACTAACCCATGGGTATGGATTGATATTGGATCTGTTTGCGTACATGGTCGATAAGCATATTTGAGTTTCATTGATATATCTTATGATGTATTATTGAAGCATATGTTGATATCATGGTGCATGATTTTTTCATGTGGATTGGGCTACATACTGGTACATATGGTTGGTGAGTTGATTGAGGTGATCATGTTGTACATCATTGTTGATCTATAGTTGATAAAATACTTGGTAATTTTCTAGGTACATTGGAAGAGGCAACCTACTAGCAGCTTTGATTTCATACTACGTTTTATGGAGGATTCTATTATTGGATCATCATCATTTTGTGGTATTGGTGCATGGTAATGTACATGTTTGGTACACTCATAGATGGCATATGCTTGATGATACTCACACCATTGGTACTATCACTTGATTAGCACAACAATTACATCGCTCGAGATACCCGACAGGTAACTTGGTTCATGATGGCATTACATCACATGATATGATACATTATTCCGCATGTTGGCATGCCAACATGTGCATCTACCATGGTTGGCATATTGGTAGATGCACATGTTGGCATGCTTGATAAAGGCATATGATTGATACATTCCATGGATGATATCTGTTACTGTAAGATGTTGATGCACATGGTTGATGTACATGTTGACATGATGGTACAGGATGTACTGGTTGATATTTTGCTCTACGATTCTTTATCTCATTGTTGACATATATTTTGGTTCATGATGCTTGGCATGACATGAGTTTGATGCATGAACAGGTCCAAGGATCGCTATATGGTAGCACATTGTTTGTCTTGCAGAAAAGATAGGGGAGACATACCCAGAGGAGTCATTCTTCCTTCCATGATTATAGGAGGATATATTAATCAGATGCATACCTAGATAAGAGACTTATATTTGAAGAAATAGCATAGGAGCATAATTTCAGGGGAGCAATGGTCATAGGGCGGAGCATGTTCAATGTACTCCTCAAAGATTACATCGAAAGTGATCCCTTGTTCAAAATGGGATATATTATTTAGAGGAATATCAAGGCATCCAGGTAAGGGGATCAACCCCAAGGAGAGTCTACAAGTGGGGAACATCCCTAAGATGAGAATGGCCCCCTGCCATTGATGTCAAAGGGAGAGTTAATCACTGATGTGATTGATGTTTATTGGATGGGGAGAGATAGTCACATTGAATATTGATGTAGAGCATGCCTTATCTACATGTTGACATCAATAATTGGTAATTGTGTTGACATAATGTTGGTATTGCCATCAATGCCAAAGGGGAGATTGTTGATCACAGTTGTCATTGATTCCAATGGTTTGATTGATTGATGTCAAGTGATTGATTTATGTAAAATGATTGATTGATTGATGATTGATGTAATATAATATGTATTTTCCTTGATGAGAATGCATAGATGAAGATGGATTAATGAGTTGTCATTGATACATGATGAAGATGGATCATTGTGGTTTCATTATATATGATGCACTGTTGGAAAAAGGTATAGATGACTCATTATTGTCTTATCATGATTGATAATGTGCAATAAATGGATGAACTCTAAAGTGGTCCCCTTTATGGTGAAGTCTCACTGGAAGACGCTTTGCGATTGAGTTATCCAGAAGCAAGAATGGTTGGAGGACCCCTGTTCTCATTATTTCTTATCATGATTGATAAGGTGCACAAATGGATGAAACCCAAAGTGGCCCCCTTATGGCGTATCTTTAAGGATGTCCCTCATGGGAAGATGTTTTACAAATTGAGTTATCCTAGAAGAATAGCGTTGGAGGACCCATAAGCCTAGGCTGTGGAATAATGAGATGAAGATCAAGGAAATACAGAACTATCCCATAGATAAAATATCATGCCATTTCCAAGGGTATGTGGAATGTCACATAAATCCTCATGGTTTGAGAGCGATGGCCTTTAATTGAAGATGAAGGATCCCCACATGAGGGCTTGAAGCCCCTAAGGTCAAAGTAGTCAAAGTGACCTGCATATTGAAATCATTATTTAAATGATAGCAAAGGACAAAGTCAAGGTGGATTATTTAAATAATAAAGAGAAGACAAAATAAATAAATGATAAAGTAAGGTGACAAAACTCAAGAAGGGATATTTAAATGATAGGCTTGAGAGCCTTCATTTATGGAAAGTGGTTAACCTAAAAATAAGGAAAATAGGTTATGACCTAGAAATGGGTTAAGCACTAAAAAAGAAGAAATCATTATTTAAATGATGTGCTAAGGTGACAAAGTCAAGGGATTATTTAAATAATAAAGAGAAGTGAAAAATCAAGAAACATAAAGTAAGATGAGAAAATCAAAAAGGAATATTTAAATGATAAAATATTGAGTAAAATTTCATTTATGGAAAGTGGTTAACCCTAAAATAAGGAAAATAGGTCAAGTTACCTAGAAATGGGTTAAGGACCTAAAATGGGTTAAGTGACCTAGAGGGATGAAAGCATAAATAAGATAACAATGGTCTCTTTTATTATCATCCCTTTGGATCAATGGAGAGCTCTTGTGAGAATATCTTGAGCATTGATGGAGAGCTTATTGAGCATTTTGGTGTGGAACACTTGAGAATATTGAAGATATATAGGTGGATTTGAGGTAACCAAGGATATCTGACAAATTCTGTGAAGGAAGGTGAAGAAAAGAGGGGAAGAATTGAAGGGAGGATAAATCTTTGATGATGCTTCTAAGGTATTGCTATTTACGTGTCTATCTCACCATTTTCACTATAACTCTTTTTCTATAATGATCCTGTCTGAAATTGCTATGACATTGAGAAAAACATACCCAAGATATGTGGAAAAAAAATTCATCTTGGTGGGTTGTTGTATTTGGGAGCTACACCCTTGGAAAATAGGGTTTTGTGGCTAGCCCTAAAACTAGACAAAAACATGTGTTACGGGTAAAAAAAATCACAACTTATTCATAAAAAATACAAATTCAGTGAGACCAAAATGTGTTGGTTAGGTATAGGATGTTTTGAAGTGTTGTGTTATAGTTTCATATCAATTCAATGAATATTTTCAGTAAGCCACGCCTACAAGGTTTATCTCTAGAATAAGCCGACCAACAAGGTATGCCATTTTTAAGCTATAACACCTTTTATGAGAGGTTCCAAGTAGTTCCACTTGAGAATTGCATAAAACATATGGAATAAGTTTTTTATTAGTTTCAAATCTTTATTCATTATAGGTACAAAGTTATATTTATTTCAAGTTGGGGTTGTTGACTAATCCAAAACTAGTCATATTGAAAAGTTTGATGAGTTGGTACACATGAGGTGTATGGTTGACAGATGTTGGTGCCACATTGATGAGTCACTGTTTATGAGTATTTGACACATTTATTGGTATATACTTGGTACATGGTTGGATGCACTTTGTTTAAGCAGTACAAGTTGATTATAGGTTGTTTTATACGTGCCTAGTGCAATGGTTGATGCACCTTATTTTATGTGTTTTGACAGATTGATATCTGTTGAGGATTGTTGCCTCATCTCAGTCTTCATTGTATTGGTGATGAGAATGTAAGATGAGTCTTGAATATAGAGATGGTTCTCTTGTATAGTTGTACTCTATTTAGTTATTTCTGGAAAACCCCTGGATTGAAGTCCATAATAAAAAGAAAAATTGTACATACATCTTGTGTTCTTTGTATTCCTTGTGGAGATGATTTGTTGATGATATGTTGCTGATATATGTTGCTGATATGTATTCACATCTAACTGATTATAAATGACAACAATGAACAATGAGCAAATGTTGAATGTTAACTAAGGAGTTTTTGTGTAAGAGGGAAGTTTTGGAAAAAAGATCCCCACACTCATTCACCCCCCCTCTAAGTGTGGTAGGTGTGTCCAACATTTTCAACCAATTTTTTTTTCTTTTTCTGAGTAACTTTTTGGGGATTTTGTCTAGGTGTGCCACTTTTTTGGGAAGAACTCCGAGACTTTGAAATCCCTTCATTTATGATCCTTCCACATTGTCTACGTGCTTCATTTGTGCTAATAAAAAACTGTTGAGAATAAAAAAATTTTACTAAATCTGCCAACTTCAAATTATATTGGTCAAATTGAGTTGCAAATTCATCAATTTTGGGGCACTTCTTAATGTAATCTCATCAAATTTACATGGAAATACAATAAATTGTTTTTTCTTTCTTTGAAAAAATAAATTGGACCAAAATATATATTATCTACAGACTTATATATTGGATATTTTATCAGACACATAAAATGGGAGATAAGTTGGGGTCCCCCGGGAGAAATAAACTCTGATTATACTGTATTATTCATTTGACTCAAAGTTTTCTCTTTTGTATAAAAATGCCATTTCCTTTAACGACAGTCTTGTAGTATTATTCCCGAACATGATTTTTCCAAAAGAAGAAAGAAAAGAGTCATAAACTTTATAAAAGTGATACATCACCTTCTAATTCTACAGAGCAGGATACTAGGTATGTACCGGGTCTACTTTAGAATCAACTTTTCTCGACAAATTCAACCCTTGAAATACATGACAATATACAATGGCAAAGACCAAATATGCATACATATAAAATTTCTTATCTTTCTTTAAATTTGATAGCTGAAACGATATCTCAGAAAATGTAATTTTAGACCAATCGATTTTTTTTTCCCTTGAATAGAATAATACAAGATGTAAAGAGCTAGACATGGGAATATGGAAGTTAATTCCTGTCCTAATACCCTATCAAGTAGCCAAGCCATTTCTTTCTAAGGTGTCTTAAATAAACTGACCTGAATCATAGATAAATCCTCCGGAACTGTGGTCGGGTCTTCGAGACATTGAGGCAACAAGTATCTGCTGCTATTTTTAGCTTTTATAAAATATTTGGCTTGCTCGATATTGAAAGTTGTTCTAGGTTTTGATGATTTGATAATTTGAATGAAATTTGTTGGTGCTAATGCATTTGGGGACCATCCATTTAATTTGATAATTCTATGATATTTTTTTGAAGTTGTTTGTACCCCATTTTATTAAATCCTTTGCATCAAAGACGTCTAGGACACATCCTTACCTTAGCAATTCTAGATACCTAGAAATTATTACCATTCTTTTCTTCAGGCGAAAATGAACAATAATATCTATAATCCCTTGACCAGTGGTTTGGGGGTCTTCCCGTGTAAATGTGTTCAATGTATCACCACAAAATTTCTCTCATATTATTGCCATATTTATAAGGAGTTGATGAAGAATGCACAACCTTTATGTAATTACCAAATAATTCTTTTTTGTATTAACCACTTGAGTTCTTATTTCGAAAGAGTGATTAGACAAATTTAATTTGAATTTATGAGAATAGTCTTGAAGAGTACATCATTAATAACAGTCCTTATGTATTTACCCATCTGTCAATGTGACAAAGGGAGAGGATTCATGGTAGAGTGGATAAATATGAAGTATACAAGAATATGAAAGAAGTCTTCTTTCACGGTCTTATGAAATATTTTGAAATATGACTAAGTGTTAGATAGTGGATGAACGGAGAAAAGGAAATTTTCAAAGTGGTGAAACAAACTCTGGTTCCATGGTCGAGCTTAAGAGACTAAGTATTGAAGTACTGAATAGATGGAAAAAGTCTTGAGAAATCGACTAATTATAAAAAATCGGATAGATGAAGAAAGGAAAATAAAGTTTTTCAAGATATGATATGAACTCTGCTTCCGCGGTTGAGAATTGCTTAAAAAGACTAAGTGTTGGAGCATTCATAATTTGAAATAACACTAAGTATTGCGAAGTAGACATACAAAAATGTGAATACAAGTTAAAGAAAACGTCATATAGCCGAGAGTCCACCATTCCACGAAGAGCATGAGAAATAAGCTAAGTTTTAGTACAATTTGTGGGTAGCGAAATATGGTAGTGAAATTTGAAGAAGCCAGAAATTAAGATAAGATTTGTAACCTCGCCACAGATCAAGATTTTTCTAAGTATGGAAGTATAATACAAAAGAGAGAAATTTATGACTTAGAGAATTTTAGGGTCAACAAGGATGTAGTGGTATATGGTCATATGATCAATGTCTAGATGAAGTGTATTTGAGTTTGTGAAATAGAACATACAACATTCAAAAGAATTCATTGCCTAGAGAAATGCACAACAATGGTAGAACATGTGGTTATATCTATGCTTGACACTGAAAACTCATGTAGTTCAATAATGACTATGGTTGTTGCCAATGGTTAGTAAACCAATAGTTCAATACAAAAGGAAGCATGTTATAGATACCATGCATGAATGGCTAATGATGGGAATTGAGTTGTGAATGTGCATTGGTATTACTCAACACATAATTGAACTAAGAAAGAATATGGATACTAGTTTATTCAACAGTCCAAATAAGTCAATCATTTAATAGTAGTGCACAAGTATTGTTTCATACCAGTGAACAAGCTAACAAGGAATTAATTCAAGTGTTGAGGGGTAGTAAGAGTAAATACCACCATAACAGATTAACAAGTATAGCACTCAATCACACACTAAAATCAATATAAGTTTTATCCTAGAAACCCAACATGTAAATGGATTTTATTAGTCTTACAAGATAATTACAGAGAGGTGAGATATACACAAATTTTGTGTATTGTTATCATTGTCAACAAAAAAATGTAGATGACCATTTCTTAGAGACATCTTCACTCATTGTGGACAAGCTCCTTGACTCCTTCATCCACCAATCTTCAAGCAGGTTTCCCTCCTCGAGGTCTCATTCTTTCTATTTCCCTCCTAAGTTCTCCTTGAATATCCTATATTTATCTCTTCACTACAACCTTTATGTTTCTTAATGGGTTGCATTTGGAAGGAAATCCATCACAATGGTTCATTTACACTTCCAATTTCACAAAAAAAAAGTAAAATAAAAAAACAATGACATGCTTATTACAAATTTTGGTGAGGATCCAATTCGGATCACACCTCCCCATTTATAGGATTTTGGTCCCAAAAATTTGGACCATTAATGAGATAGAAGCACATGGCCTCCATTTTCCTCTCCATATCCATTGTTCCATTGCTGATGAAGGTTGCTTGTTTCTTTCTTGTATGCCCCTATTTTACTGCTAGAGGAGTTATTCTCTCTCACTCCTAATGTTATTTGAAAAGTATTCCTTTCCACCCTTGATCAAGTAGTATTTTTTTTTCTATCCTCTAGAAGGTGACATCCCTCTCTCACAAGTATGGGCTACCAAAAATTACTCTATAGGTGTCTAAAGGTGCAACTTCACATTATACTTCATGAACATAACTAGCATTAATGGGAAACTTGATTTTACATCTTTGAGTGACTCTCATAATAGTTTTCCCTTGCAAACATGCTAGTGAACTTAGATACACTAGATCATAAGTTTCTAGGTCAATCTCATCAACTAATGTTTCAGAAACTAGATAAGATTCAGAACCACTATAAAATAGAGTGTTTACCTTCCAGTTCTTCACGTGAACTTTGATTTGAAATAGTGCATGCTTATCTGCAATCTTCTTTGGTTGTTTTAATGTGGTGTAACCTACTAATTCATACAAATCAAAGGTGCTTTATATCACTTGTTATTTTTTCTCGGTAGTTGACTTTGCTTTCCCCTTGGACTTTAGCCAGTTTGGACACAATTTTGGATGAAGTTTCTAGTACTTCTCTTCTATGTGCCCATCCACATCACAATGTTTGTGATGCCTATTAGGATCCCTCCTTTTTTTTTCCATGGCTACAATCTTCTTGTCTCTTCTCTTGATGGTTTATTCTTATCTCATGTGTTGATGCACATTCTTGGAGTCCAACCCAATATAAATATCTTTTTTTCTTTCCTCATATATGATTTTCACACTAAAAATATGAAAATGTCTTCAAATATGGTTGAAAAGTCATCCAAGGTACTTCACCACCACCTTTGGCTCTTCTAAATAGATACCCAACCTAATGGCATGCCTCCTGAACTTAGAAGTGTATTCTTGGTCCCATTGTCCCTATTCTTTCCAAAGGTATTTCCACTTCATGAGTCTCTCCTCTTCATAGCCTATTGATGGGAATGTTTATCCACACTTACATGTGTCCTTCTTAACGTTGGGGAGTTTAGACCTAGGGTTCATCCAAATTTGTCCAATAAAACCCCCATAGCACCACCATATCAATCCTCGGCCAAGGTCGAGGAAAGTCTCACCTGAGATGCAAAGAGGATCACAAGGAACATAATGTCTTGTGACATGGATGAAGGCTAAACACACGAAGAGTCATCAGGATTTTCATCCATGCAACTCATATCTGACATGTTACTCGGTCTAAGAAGTAAAAAAATACACACACATATTCAACTCATACATGATAGACACATAATGGATCATAATTGCCACATCTTTATTACTAGAGCCATTCCATCACAACAAAGGTATACATTGCACATAACAGATATATATGACAACCATAGAACTTCATATATTTTCTATATAAATCCTTATATTTACAACAGACAATGCAATGTGCCTTTGCTCAACACTCAGACACATAATAAACACATAAATATATTCAACAACACTACAATATTACAATAGGTTAAGAGAGAGTTCAATACTAAAGACTCAATGAATCTCTTCTCCTTAATATCTAGAAATCCAACCATCCCTATTTATGGTATTAGTTCTTCCTTTTATATATTTCTTTGTTGGGGAGCGTTGTCTCTTTCTACTCTAATCCACCCGTTTATCTGACAAAATTGTCTTGCACACTTTTGGTGTCTGCAAGCGCTCCACATAGACTTTTTGTATCAATAAAAATATTAGTTGCCTAGCCAAATTGTCCTCTAGGAGTCCCATGTCCTTGTATGTTGTTGGAAGTAGTCATTTGGGAATATTTCTAGATGATTCCTTTCTTGATTCTGATGGGAATCTTCTTGATTTTCAGCACACCTAAAAAAACTTGGACCATTGTGCACTTGGTAGAATTTAATCTTGGCGCCTAACTGACAAAACTTGGATCTACGTGCGCTCTTTGTCATCCTTGTGCATTTCCTTAGGTGTGAACTAAACTATGGAATGAGCACACACAATTTCATTTGTGTGTGCACACAAAGCTAAACCCAAAAATTTGGGTGTCAACATGCCCCCACCACTATTATTTGGCTCATCCTCGATCCAACTACTACATGTTATCTAGGTGCGCAGTTTGAGTAAGATAAAATCATCATTGTGTAAAACAAGTGGTTCTTACATCCGAACCTCAGTAAGAGAAAATCATTGATGCAGGATGTAGTTGCAACTTGACTTAGGTCCATGAATGAATCAAGCAGGTCACAGGGTGAAATATGGATTTTGAGTGCATGCAGCCAAATGCTCCCTCAAGAACCTTCATTGGTGTCTGTAGAGGGGAATAAGGGATCCATTTAAATCCCACCAACAAACACCGATCACTAAAGAAAATTGGGGCTCCGTCAAGAGAGAGTATCATTCTTTGCTTTTCCTTTTATTCTGGGATGGCCAGGTCAAGCTAGTAGCTGTGGCCATTCTACTGGAGGAGGGATGTGGATCCATGACAAGATGTGAGAGTAGGGGGATTGATAAAAGGTTTGGACATATAATATTTCCCTGGGTTCACTACTGGAGGAGGTGGATCTATGAAGAAAGAGGAGGCCCCTCTGTATCAGTAAAGGGGATGATGCACAGGAATTGTTGGACGTAGGGACCCTTCCTATTAGAAAAGGGGATGATGCATGGAAATAGTTAACAATGGTAAATATGATAGCTAAAGATATTAGAGGCTCTGCCTAATAATTGTTGATACATCGTTAATATGTAGGATAACTGTATTGTGGGAACGAGAGGGGATTAGTTCGGCTGGGAAGCGCACATCCTGGGATGTTTGTGGAATTGGTCCATGATACAATAGATGAATAAGTGGAACATGAACTGATAGCAGGGAAAGGAGGAAAGTTGGAATTGTGGGTGATGGGTAGGAGAAAGTGGGAATGGGACATGGATAATTTCTCCAAAGAGTCCATAGGATATGAGGTATTTATATAGTGGTAGGGAGGGGGAGAGGGTCAACCATACCAATATGGTGGGAGTGACGGAGTAAAGAATACTTAGAATATGGCGACAGGGTGTTTCAGCCAGAGAGATCCCAATGTAGATCTGTCATCCAGAGGATGTGCCTTGTGGAATGGGGCATCATACGAGACTCCATACTTGTGTTCTAGAGAATATTCCAGAAATATATTGCCTTTCCCCTTCATTGAACTAAATCACCCAGAAAGGCTTACGAGGGTCACGTGACTTGTCCGTAAGGGCTAGGACTGTGTACTTGTGCTATAGGGTTGATCATGATCAAAAGTCTTGGGTCTCGGGAAATATTTTAATCTATCAAGTCCACTCACGTGAATGAAGATGTTGTGGTTCTATATGATGGTTAATTAGTAATCTTGGAATGTCAATATTCACATTGGATGGTGAAATTGATGGTTTCATTTATGTGGAATCAGGTCAACCGTCCTCCTATCAGTGGTATTTCTAATGCTATATTCCCTAAGGTGTCTAGAAATGATGGAGTGGGCCTATCTATCAGATCTACCAATATGATCTGCTAAGATCAGATGAGCTTGGAGAAAATATGTTGCCATCAACAACTTATACATGTTAATTAATGGTTTGGAAAGTGTTTCACATACACGAGTCTTATTCCATGGGGGCACTACACATATTTCTTGTGCACCCCTACATGATTTAATTGTTAGGTTATTTGATTGTAGTGGCATCTTGTGGGTCGCAGTGTGGCCTGATGTGTGCCCCTCTGATTAGTTGGTTCCTTGAGGGATTTGTAATAGGGTTAGCCGATTCTTGCAATATCAATTGAGAAATGAGGTCATCAATACTTATGCTTGTCTCATTTATTTTCTCAATGGAGTGGGGAAAATATGGTAGTCTATTTCCGAATGATCCTTAGAGTTTTAATAATTAGATAGATGGTCCCAATATTGGTGCAAGTGGGCTCCTTGTTTTTTCAACAAGAAACTTGGGGACTAGTGGTAGAGGGGGTTGGAAAGGCCAAGCACATCGAATTTTTAAATTTTGACCATGCACTTCATGCTACTTCTTCACTATCCCTTCTCAATCACAAGTGTATGTGTAGGGGTGTGTAATTTCCTCAGATATGAATCTTTCACACATGTCTTCTTCAACAATGACCCACTCGTGGAAAGGTTCCCGATGCAAAACCCACCACCGAGCAGGAATTCCTAGAAGTACTATATCGAGTGTGCAAGCCCTCTAAGGCTCTAGAATGCGCTATATCCATGCAATAAAAGTGTCTACCGACTCTGATCCATCATACTAATAAGAGCCAATTTCATCCACGTGCTCTTCTACGCCAAAGATATGTGCACATCTCCTTGTTGACACTTCATAGAGCTTGTTTTTCCACATATCCATGGAATCCTCTGAATCTGTGTCATAACACTTGAAACTCCTCCAACTTAAATCATTATCTGTGGTGGGGTTGATGTAGTCCTCCCTGCATCTTGTGATCTTATAAATGTTCTCAATGACTAAGCTCCATACATCCTCATCCATGGGTTCATTATATTGGTCTCCTTCATATGGATCTAGTGGCATGACCACACACATGGTGTCTATTTCAAAGGAAATATTCCTTTTATTCAATTTTAACATCACATTGTTTTCAAAGGCCCAGTCAATACCAAATAATCTAGGATATGGATTAGATTCATCCATAATCTCGATGACCTCAAAGTCAAACTTTGTTTTCACTCCTATGTTTACTTCCACTTGCTCCAGATGACCTATTGGGTGTATTTTGTATTGATTGAACAAGAAGAGTTGGATGGGAGACCAGACCAACTTATGTTTCCCCATCACCTCCCAAGATTTATTTAGAAAAATATTCACGTTAGACCCCAAATCCAACATGAATCAATCCATGTCATAGCCACCAAGCTCTATAGTCATCTTAAATTCTCGACCATGCACTTTCTCTTGCTGACCTGACATACATCTCTTTCTGCCAGCGGAGAAGATATGGTATCCTCCACTCCTTGTTCTTTCATGCAAGTAACTAAAATATGAGTCAACTTACTTGTATCTTCTGGATCATTTAGCAATCGCAAAAAACAATGCAAGAAATAACTTACTTGGTCTTCAGATTCTTCTTTGTGACCCAGTTCATGTAAGACTTCTGCACGATGTATGTTGCAATTCCTTATGGTGTTGTTCTTCATAGGCCTTCTGCTAAGAGAATCACAAATCAATCTGTTTATGAGTCTCCTATATTGACCATTGCAATGCGCACTGGACTTCTTCGTGCATGTGAGCCTCCTCCACCAATATTTTTGTCACGCGCTACAATTGCTCATGCACATGAGCCTCTTCTAGTGACCTTTGCATCGTACATTGCACTTCGTTGTGGATCCAAGCCTCCTCTAGTGACCTTTTTGTCACCCTATACACTTATTTCTGTATCTGAGCCTCATTGAGTGACCTTTGAATCATGCGTTGCATCTCCTCACGTGCTCTTTCTTCTTCTAGTGATCTTTGCACATCGCACAACAACTATTTTTGCTGAGAAACATAAAACTTTGAAGGGGTATGAGGTTCCTTCCTTATCTTTCCATCCAGCTTCTGAGCTAAACCTTCACCATGCTCAAAGTATGATCTTGTCTTAACCCTTTTATGGATTACTACCTGGACATCAACCTCCTCATTTTTCTTCTTATTCTTGCATGGCTCAGCATTCACCATGTTACAATTGGTATTCTTTTCCTCCCACTTATTTAGTAAGTTGGGACAGTCTTCGGTGACATGCTCAGGACTATAAAAATATTCACAGAGCACACACGGATTGGTACAAAAACATGAGATGTGACTGATCTCACCTCAATTAAAACATGTGGAGGGTCTACCTCCCCCTCTTCCATATTCTCAGCCATGACCATGACCATATCCACCTCAGGGATGTCCTTTGTATTGTTGATTTTATGGTAATATGATGCATTTTAATTTTCTTACTTATTTAGCATAAATTGAACCATAACCATTGCAACAAACCAAGATCACCTAAAGAATAACCGTGCATAAGAACACAAGAAGTATCCTGGGAAACCCTTCTCAACAAGGGAAGAAAACCCAGCCAATACTTTTCTATATTCTTAAGAGAAAGGCCTCCCGCACCATCACCAAACCTAACACATAAGAGGGTGTTGTAATTCTCATAATTTTAGACCAAAACTTCTGAAATCATGAGATAACACAATGTTAAGTGTATTTCCTCAATGGGGATTCACCTTTCTTTATATAAGACTTATCACATCAAATGATGTGTCTATTGGCACAATAGGTCCGACCTCAATAACTCAAAATATAATTAATAATTACCATATTAATTATGTTTTACATTAAGGTGGGGCCTGTTATTGCACAATTTGTAATTTGATAGAAAGAAATGTCAAAGGAGAGAAAATTGGTGTAACTTGAGACTAATCCTATCACTGCCACCTCAATAGGATGTCTATTTCTATTTAGGGTGGTAGGCCAGGGGAGATATCCCCGGTGACCTGGGGGTTTGAGAAGGCAAGGTCAAAATGACTCGATAAGGATCCCCTCTCAAAAGTTACCACCGATCAGAAAGTCTCGGTCTTATAACCAATGAAATGATAATGTATCAAAGTGTACCTTCCCGAAACAAAGCAACAAGAAACTATATATATTTTCAAGTACACTTATTGGTTATCACTTCATAAAACCATAGACTTTATCGATAAAAGAAATTTGTTGAATATGATGAAGTAAACAAAAAATTATAATAACAATCTTTATAGAGAAATACT
The DNA here is from genome assembly GCA_010110895.2 of Picea sitchensis. Taxonomy (NCBI): domain Eukaryota; kingdom Viridiplantae; phylum Streptophyta; class Pinopsida; order Pinales; family Pinaceae; genus Picea; species Picea sitchensis. The sequence goes on from SNQJ01S0040409.1 coordinate 28,562, forward strand.
TCACAGTAAATGCCTTCAAATATCTTCAAAATGACTAAGAATCATTAACCATTGAAATCATAATACTGGCATTTTATAGAAGCAAACAAGACAAGGTATAAATCAACCTTTTCAATTGATTTTATGAGCTTTTAATGCTGGATTTAATGGTTGTAGCTTACTTTAGTAACAACAACAATATTGTTAGTAGGTTAGGCTATTCTAGGGTTAGGAATAGTTAGTAGGAATCTCAAAGAATAAGTTTTGAAGGTTGTTTTGATCAATTACTCAAAATAGGACTTAGACTAGTGCTTTTAGGGAAAATGGAGTCAATAATGCAACAACAAATGTTGAAGAAAAATGATAATAGAAGAGTTAAAGAAAAGAGAGATCGATAGATTGGAGTGTTGGTAACTCAAGGCTCCAATTATCAAACCCTAAGGGGAAACTAGCTACTAAGGTGTAAGTAACCCTAGGACTTAGTAGATTTCCTCCCTCTCTCACTCAATGATGAAGAAAAATTGGCTAAGATGAAGCAATGTATACTAAGGTGTTGCAATGGCAAGGCCTGAGCTCATGCTTCAAGAAAAATGGCCTTTTGACAAGATCTAGTAGGTGAAAGATTTTGAAGCTAGGAAAATAACATGTGCTAGTCTTCCTAGGGTTTAATCAAGAAATTTCATAATATTGAATGTAAATGCAAGATAAATAAAAATATAACCATTCAATTAAGAATAATTGAAGAAAATTCACTTACATACATCAAGAATTCATCAAAAAGAACCCTAGTTGAACACATCCACCAAGAACTTTTCCAAAATAATCCAAAATAAGCCTCCTTCAACAATTGCGCCTAAAATTTCAGCCAAGAAACCCTAAGGAGGGCGCAAATTTCAGTCCTCACAAGTGTGAGTGAAAGATGATGAAAAATAAGAGTGATTTTCCCCTTATTTATACAATAATAATGACAAGAATTAGGTCAAAAAGGCTGACATGGCCTGTTACACATAATATCCAGTTTTTACTTTAAATGTCATAATTAAACCCTAAAGCAAGATGTAAATGTGACTTCATGCCCTTTAGGGTGACGTTAGGCCCTTTTTTGTCAATGTTGGCCTCCTCGAGCAAAATGTTAGGCCTCCTTGGGCCTTAGGAACCTGCCATATGTGCCACTTGGCACAAAACTACCTCTAAAACATCCAAAACGTTGGGTGATGTCATGGGCCTTACAAGGCCTACATTATGGTGGAAAGGGCACAACCCTCTTGGGTCCATGCCTGCCAGGTTTTCCCTGGTGAAACCTCCTCCTCTCTCTCTAGTGAAATCCTCTGATTCGTCTCTACCCCCGGCTGGGGTCTCAACATCCATCTCATGGGATTTTATCCCCATAGAGGTCCAAACTAATCATCTCCCCATGTGTACCTGTCCATCGGGTACCTGTCCATTGGGTGTGGCCCTGTAAAATCAAAATATATGCCCTCCATGGGCTCATAAGTCACATGGATCATAGCAATGCCAATCACATCTAATCATCAAGTTATTTAAACATGTGCATAAAACCCCCTTTACCCGGACAAGTGCTCAAAGACGTTATGCTATTCTACAAGCCATGTTTGGAGGGGATGCTAGGACGTCCTATTGGGATAGTTCTCATTGGATGTGGGGTGTTCCTGGGAAAATAAAAAATCCAGACCATGTGAGTGGATGAGGTGGTAAGGGATGTCTGGGCAATGGGTGCAGTGATAGTAGGGAAATGTATGGCTTACCTTTGAGTTCCTCTGAAGAGAGTGAGCTGCACCTTGTCATGGATGCAAATGTTTCCAATCCTATTCATCCCTTTTATCTTTTATTCTTATTTGTTTTTCTTTCAAGAGGCTAGTTAGGGGAGACTGCCCTAGTGTGGTGACCAGTGGTGGAAATGTTACCCACAAGAATTTCACGGAAATGAGAAGGTTGGCTCGTGATGAGACCTCCTTTCTCTTGGCTATGCCACCAAGAGTCACTACCCTGGCATTGTGACTAACTGTTGGTAGTGTCATACTGCTACATGCTCATGGACCTAATAAGTTGGCTTGTGATGAGACCCCCTATCCTCCAACTAGGTCTTGATTTATTATTTTTTATGGGTCCCTCTGTTTCTTGTTGAGAAGATTTTTATATATTTCTTGGGGATCCCTGGGCAAAGCATCTCAAGGTTTCATTATTTTTTATTTTATCTTATGACAACTACTTTTACCGTCTAGGCCTTTAGCCCCTTCTTCCCACAAGGCAAGGTACAACCCTTAGATATTTGGCCAACCCAATTCCCAGACTAGTGTAATGGGGTGGATGAGTGGGAAAAAGATAAAAAGTGGTAAGTATATTGGGAACGGATGATTCACTTTCATGAATCCCCCCAATGGAAACTCAAACCCTATGGGAACCAAATTACTAGGGCATCCTACCATTCCCCCCAGGTGTGGTCAAGTGGAAATGCATAAGGTCCAAGTACGCGTTAGAAGAAAAAATAATTAAATGTATATATTGAAAAGTTTTGAGAATCAAAGTTTCACATACCATGATACTCAAACTCATTACCTCATGGAGCAAGACCCATCTCTGGTGAAGACCAGGCCGATGTGATTGATGTTCCTACTATTGACAAAGTGGAGGCACTGAAGAAGAAAAGGATGGGCTCTCCAGGTCCATACTAAAGTCAATATGGCTCTCGGTACTCCATTTCTACGACCTATGGGCCTCGATACATAATATCCTTAGTTATCCCTAGGCTAGGGGATATCATCTGGCTCCAACTCGGGGACATGTGCTCACCGTAGAGCGCATGAGAACCTCAACATATTTTTCATAACCCGTGACCTGCTTGATCTCAAAATAAGACTATTAGTAATCATTTGGGGTGGTGATATCACCCCTGACTCATATATATATAATACAAAATGAAAGAAAACATACATACAAATCGAAATACAAACTACTCTAGCATGAAATGCAAATGGTATATATAATGAATGCAAATGCTTACTTAATTACCTGCACTTACCTGTGAAGTCAAGTCTCTACCCCATGATGGGGTTTGAGGATATGCCTGCAAACTGGTAGTGGGCACCTTCTTCATTCCAATGTAGACAAATAGTAGGCATCATTGACTGACTTTCTTCCAACTCTGAAGGGTCCAAGCCAAAATTGTGCACTTCCTTTGAAATTAGTAGGCTCTCCCTTTTTTGTGTCCCGCATCCATACTGTGTCCCCCTCTTTGTAATCTTTGGTATTGAACTTGGTTGTTTCTTAAACAACCCTGGTGTACTGTGTAGAGGCAGGAGGGTGGGACTCTGTTGTGAAAACTTCTTGTTGGGATGGTCGAATCAATACATTTTCTTCTCCTTTCTTTAATAACTTGACAACTCCAACTTCCTTGTCTTTATACTTGTTCATGAATTGTTGATAATCTTCTTTATTCATCCATTGTATCTGATCAAACTCTTCATCCGTAGGAAGAGGCATATCATCAGGAGAAAAATTTGGAATACTTTCTATTATTGGCTCATGTGTTTTGTCAATTTTGATGTGGTCACTAATTTCTCTCACATGGATTCTGGTCATTGGAACATTTGGGAGACAACTTATTGTTCCATAGTTCATAGGAACATTTATGTAGGTAAGGTCCATATCTAGAGTGCCTCCCAACATTGCATCAAATTTCCTGGACAATAACATTCTCCACACATCTGGGACATCTACTACTACAATGTCCATATGGATCACTCTTTCGGGGTATCTTCCAAGGCATATGTCCACATTTTCAATCACCCCATGTCTAGGTATGGATCTAGACTCAAATTCACACACATTCTTGTAAGATCATGTGACCTTTAGGCCCAATTGTTGCATGACCTTTAGATACATCATGTTGGCACCTGCCCCTGAATCCAACATACAATTGTTAAGGAACTTGTTATTTACCAATAAGGTCATGAAGAAAGGTGGGTGTTCATCATACTTTACCCTAAAGAGATCATCTTGTAGCATAATAGGAGGGTCCATTGGTCCATCTGATCCTTTGAAGAAATGATCAAATCTTTATTTGACAGATGGTACCTTGATTACTTCCGTCAAGGGAATGGTCACATGCATCTTGGATAATGCCCCTTCAAAGTCAAAGTTTAAGTCCACTCTTTCAATCTTGGGAGGATTCTTAGGAAGGATAATGTTCATGGGTGGAGGCCTCATTTGGGCTACTACAAGACTAGTAGAGAGAGGTTGGTTTAATTTATTTTATTTAGTATACACTTGGAACTCTTGTTTCTTCAACTTCTCTCTTGATTCTTGGTCCATGTTATTTATTACCACCATCCTAGCCTTCTTGGTTGCTTCCTTTATGCCCTCTTGATGTCCTCAGGGGAATTATTAAGGCAGATTTTGGGGTCTTCTATGGTATGGCCCATTATGTTTATTTGGTCATGACCTCCATTGTTGTAGGGGCATTCATGTTCCCAGTGTGACTGACTACATTGTAGGCACCAAGGGTTTTAATCCACCACATTTGCAGGAGCTAAAGTATTTGGAACCTCTTGATCATTCTTTGGTTTGAAAACTTGGTTCCCTTTCTGGAATTAACCCTTGTATGGAACCCTGGGGGCTTGATGTTGAGTCCTTTATAGATTCACAATCATATTCATCATTAGTTCTTGGGTTTTTACCATGCCATCTACAGTCATTTGCATCTTTTCCAAGCTAGCACTAATGTCTGAGGTAGGTTCAACATTGTGGACTATCTTAGGTTTTGTGTCCATTCCGACTCTTGGGGCTGAGAATGGTTCAACTTTGGATGCTAAAAGGTTGTCTTCGATCCTTGTGGATAATTCTTGGGCTTCTTGGATCATTTGAGGGTTTTTATCTCTGAGGAGATACCCTAGTTGACTAGTAAGGGCTTTGGTATAAATGAACAGAAGGAAACTATGAGATGAATGATGACTCACAGGGATTTTCTGCAACAACGTTTCAAACCTATTGTGGAATTATCTAATGGTCTCATTCTCCTATTTTACGAGGTTATTCAACCTTATCAGTAGCATTTTTGGGTCTTCCTTAATACTCCATCATTTGAGGAAAACTTCTGCTAACTTATCCATGGTTTTAATATTTCCATTAGGAAGACTATTGTACCAACGCCTTGCACCATCATGGAGGGTAGCAGAGAACAATTTCATAGCCAAATATTCAGCATCATCACTAATGATATGAAGCTAGAAGAATGCCCAAAAATCTCTCATGTGATCCTCGAAACTGATTACATCATTTCCGGTGAACTTGGGAAACCATTTTTTGTACTTGGGGGGAATTTGCCTAGGGTAGCCCAGTATACCTCTCATTTCTAGTGGTTTGAAAAGATCGGATGACCATTGTCTTTGGTTTTTGTCTTGGTTTGGAATAGCGGTTTGAGTTCACGTGATAGACATTGTGCTTAAGGGAAGATTTCCTCCGAAAAGTGATTTTACTACAGGAGATTTTTGGGGAGGCTTTCTTCTAAAGGATTGGGGAGGGTTGTTGTACCTCCTTGTGGATTGTGGAGTCGCCAAATAATTTTCTTGAAATTATCAAAGGAATAAGAGAATCACCCTTAGTGGAGTCACCAGGTAATATTGTAAGAAATTTTTTATGGATAAAGGCTTACTAGAAAAGTGTCATTTGAGGAATATTGACTTAGTGTTCCCTGACAACGACGCCAAAATTATATCACACAATTTGTACTTTGATAGAAGGAAATGTTAGAGATAAAATTTGTGTAACTGGAGACTAATCCTATCACTGTCACATCAATAGTATGTCTCTTTCTATTTAGGGTGGTAGGCCTAGGGGAGACGTCCCCAGTGACCTGGGGGTTTGAGAAGGCAAGGTCAAAATGGATAGATAAGGATCCCCTCTCACAAGTCACCACCGATTAGAAATTCCTGGTCTTATAACCAACGAAATGATAATGTATCAAAGTGTGCCTGCTCGGAACAAAGAAACAATTAACTATATATATTTTCAAGTACACTTGTTGGTTAGCACTTCATAAAACCATAGACTTTCTCGATAAAAGAAATTTGTTGAATATACTGAAGTAAACAGAAAATGAAAGAAAAAAATCTTTATAAATAAATACTTCACATTAAATGCCTTGAAATAACTTCAAAATGACTAAGAATCATTAACCATTGAAATCATAATACTAGCATTTGATAGAAGCAAACAAGTCAAGGTATAAATCAACCTTTTCAATTGTTTTTATGAGCTTTTAATGCTACATTTAATGGATGTAGCTTACTTTAGTAACAACAACAATGTCGTTAGTAGGTTAGGCTATTCTAGGGTTAGGAATAGTTAGTAGGAATCTCAAAGAATAAGTTTTGAAGGTTGTTTTGATCAATTACTCAAAAGAGGACTTAGAATATTGTTTTTAGGGCAAATGGAATCAATAATGCAAACAAATATGTTGAAGAAAAATGATAATAGAGGAGTTAAAGACAAGATATATTGATAGATTGGAGTTTTGGTAACTCAAGGCTCCAATAATCAAACCCTAAGGGGAAACTAGCTACTAAGGTGTAGGTAACCCTAGGCCTTAGTAGATTTCCTCCCTCTTTAAATCAATGATGATGCAAAATCGATACTAAAGTGTTGCAATGGCAAGGCCTTAGCTCATGCTTCAAGAAAAATGGCCTTTTGACAAGATCTAGTAGGTTGAAGCTTTTGAAGCTAGGAAAATAACATGTGCTAGTCTTCCTAGGGTTTAATCAAGAAATTTCATAATATTGAATGTAAATGCAAGATAAATAAAAATATAACCATTCAATTAAGAAGAATTGCAGAAAATTCACTTACATACATCAAGAATTCATCAAGAAGAACCTTAGTTGAACACATCCACCAAGAACTTTGCCAAAATAATCCAAAATAAGCCTCCTTCAACAAGTGCGCCTAAAATTTCAGAAAAGAAACCGTAAGGAGGGAGAAAATTTCAGTCCTCACAAGTGTGAGTGAAAGATGATGAAAAATAAGAGTGATTTTTCCCTTATTTATACAATACTAATGACCAGAATTAGGTCTAAAATGTTGACATGGCCTGTTACACATAATATCCAGTTTTTACATTAAATGTCATAATTAAACCCTAAAACAAGTTGTAAAATTGACGTCATGACTTGTTAGGGTGACATTAGGCCCTTTTTGGGCAATGTTGACCTCCTGGAGAGAAACATTAGGCCTCCTTGGGCCTTAGGAACCTACCGAACATGCCACTTGGCACAAAACTGCCTCCAGAACATCCAAAACGATGGGTGATGTCATGGGTGACCTGGGTGATGTCATGGGCCTTCCAAGGCATACATCATAGTGGAAAGGGCACAACTCCCTTAGGTCCGGGCCGGCCAGGCTGTCCTTGGTGAAACATCCTCTTCTCTCCCTGGTGAAATCCTATGATCCGTCTCTGCCCCTGGCTGGGGTCTCAGCATCCATCTGGTGGGATTTTAGCCCCATGAAGGTTCGAACTAATTATATCCCCATGTGTACCTTCCCATTAGGTGTGGCCCTGCAACATCAACAAATACACCCTCCATGGGCTCATAAGTAACAGGGATCATAACAATGTCAATCACATCTAATCATCAAGTTATTTAAACATGTGCATGAAACCCTCTTTACCTGGACAAGTGCTCAAAGACGTTATGTTATTCTATAAGCCAAGTTTGTAGGGGATGCTAGGATGTCCTATTGGGATAGTGATCATTGGATGTGGGGTGTTCCTAGGTGAAGAAAAAATCCACGCCATGTGAGTGGATGAGGTGGTAAGGGATGTATAAGCAATGGGTGTAGTGATAGCAGGGAAATGTATGGCTTACCTGTGGGTGCCTCTGAAGAGGGTGAGCTGCACCTTGTCATGGATGAAAATGTTTCCAAGCCAATTCATGCATTTTTTCTTTTATTCTTATTTATTTTTCTTTCAATATGCTAGTTAGGGGAAACTTCCTTGGTGTGGTGACCAGTGGTGGAAATGTTACCCACAATCATTTCACAGAAATGAGAAGGATGGCTTATGATGAGACCCCCTTTCTCTTGGTTATGCCACCAAGAGCCACTACCTTGGTGTGGTGACCAAATGTTGGTAGTGTCATACCGATACATTCCCATGGACCTAATAGGTTGGCTCGTGATGAGAACCCCTATCCTCCAACTAGGTCTTGATTTTTTTATTTTTATGGGTCCCTCTATTTCTTGCTGAGAATATTTTTATTTCTTTCTCTGGGATCCCTAGGCGAAGCATCTCAAGGTTTCATTCTTTTGGATTTTATATTTTTCGATCTACTTTTACACTATGGGCCTTTAGCCCCTTCTTCCCACAAGGAAAGGTACAACCCTTAGATATTTTTCCAACCCAATGCCCAAACCAGTGTAATGGGGTGGATGAGTGGTAAAATATGAAAAGTGGTAAGTATGGTGGGAATGGATGATGACCTTTATGAATTCCCCCCAGTGGAAACTCAAACCCTATGGGAACAAGCTTACTAGGGAATCCTGTCATTCCCCCCCAAATGTGGTCAAGTGGAAAGGAATAAGGTACAAGTATGCGTTAGAAGAAAAAAAAATGAAATACACATATTCAAAAGTTTTGAGAATCAAAGTGACACATACCATGATACCCAGACTCATTACCTCATGGAGTAAGATCCATCTCTGCTACAAGACCAGGCTGATGTGATGGATGTTGTTGCAGCTGAAAAATTGGAGGTGCTGAAGAAGAAAAGGATGGGCCCTCCAGGGCCATGCTCAAGTTGATCTGGATCTTGGTATTCCATGTATATGACCTGTGGGACTTGAGACATAATATCCTTAGTTATCCCTAGGCTAGGGGATAATAGGGCCGACCTATACCCTTTACATTACAAATAGGGTTACGGGTAATTCTGACTCTTGAAAAATATAGCAAGGGATCTCATACACCCACTAGTGCTTAGCCACTAGGGGCACATCCATCTATTCTCAGCCACATGGATGTCCACATCTCTATATCACTGTGTCTCACAAGAGAACTAGTGCAAATCCCTGAACCCTCGGGTTGAGGTCCGTGTAGGATCGATCTAATCTGCCCTTGAGTCTAATTGACTCTTTGATTTCCCCCCAGGGAATATCTCATACACTCACGATGTATCCACAGGTCCTTATGAATTGAGCCTGCGTGAAGAAACACCAGGCACCAACCAAAATCTCCTTGACCACAATAACGTCGTGCCCTTTGCTAATTTGGGACCTTAGGTCTCGCAATTTTATGATCCCTGTTGTCGAGTTTCTCGGCCCTCTACTGCTGAAACCCGAAATTTCGATTCACCGAAATGTTTGGCCGCGTCCTCCTACAAAGCCGTATCACGTTTCATGATTTTGGGAATCTTGGAACAAGGAACCCCTATCTCTTGTCTTCGAAAGTGCCAAAATGTCGAGCCCCAATGAGTTCCGCAAAGACTGGCTCCCCTATGGGACTTTTCACCGATTCAGAGTGTCAGACTTCGCGTCTTCACGAATCCTGATGCAAGGCTTTCGGCCCTCCAGCCTATGAAACCCCGAAACATTCAACAAAATTTTGACTCCGCCTGGTGACAAGTACACCACCTGTCTTTCCCACTGTCCTCTATCTCTAATGCAGATTCTTGCCACCTGTCCATGAGCTTTCCGGCTTTCAGGACTTTAACGAACCTTCGATTTCTGTCCCTCTATCACTTCTAGACCCTGAATTCTGAAATGGCACTTTCCACAAGGTCAAAGACTAATAAGCCTTTGTTCGATCCAATGCTTAACTTCTCCGCAGCTCTCTTGGATCCTACGGTCCTCGCTATTTCGTGAATTCTCCATAGAGAATTTCGACCGCTCGTTGCTCCTGGACAACTTCTGTGAAATAAACCAATGTTCTCCCTTCTGAACTTTAGTTTTGCTGGATGAATTTGACCCTTGTCTCCCTTTGAAGTAGTTAAACCTCCGTCCTCCTTTGAAGTGTTCAAAGGTATTATCCCTCCTGATCTTTCACTTAAAAACTCAAACCTTCAAAAGGGTTCCTGCTTGCACTCCTTGCGACAGACTTTCAAATACTCCTGGGTATTTGATCTTTTGACTCTGTGCACTCCCTGCAACATCAGTCCTTCAACTCTCCCCTTGGTTGATAAGTTCTAATATTTCAACCAGCCTGCGCACACCTTGCATGGCTTCTATGCTTCACTTGCTCTCTGCTAGAATGAGAACAACGGTATCCCTCCTGAGCTTTCAGAGATAAACTCTGAACGTTTGTCAATGCACTCCTTGTAGGAAATCTCACTCAGGAAGAGAAACAATTGAAACTCATTCTCTTTCTCTCTCATGCTTCAAAAAGTCAACATGAAATCCTACATATGCATAGTATTAAAGCAAATTCATAACAGAGAGAATATAACCACTGTAAGCATACCATTCACCATGTATAAACAGAAAAAATCATAACACCATGAAATCTGATTCAAAGCTTCTTATATTAATTCAAGCTCTTGTACATGGGTCTTTCTCTCATTCTTTGCTACGCTCTATGATAATGTTCTAATGATACAATAATACAAAGACGAGGCTTTCTATATCCGTTTTCCCTCCTGCTCTTCTAAACTGTCTAATCTACAATTCAAATCTACCTACTTTCAATAACTATGCATAAATGCCTCTACGTTCTACAGATGAGAGAGAATCGCTCATGATCTGTTTACAATATGCAAGTACGCTTCCCTTTAACCATTACATTAATGTTTCAAAAACATTTCAAAAATGTGCGCTGGTGGTCTTCCAGCTGTCTTCCGACTTCACGTTCGTTTGGCTGCTGACGATGCTCTTGCATCATACTCTCTCACTTGAAAATTTTCATGAACTCCTGTTCATGAGCTCTTGCACGGTCTTTCCATGCTTATGAATTTCTGCTTCATCTTCCCAACTGGCATCTTCAACTGGATGTCCCTTCCATTTGACTAAGTATTCAAAATACTCTTTTCTTCTGGTCTTCCTGCTGACTCTCTTGTCAATTATTCTTTCCATCTGTGGCTTTTCAGCTACAGGCATTTGTTTGGTCCTCTGAACCTCTGTCTGTTCATCCTCTGTTCCTATTTCTTCAGCTCTGTAAGGGTACAAATCCACAACATTGAATATCGGTGAAATTTTGATCCCATCGGGTAATTCAATCTCATATGCGTTTTCCCCAAATTTCTTTATGACTTGCATGGTCCAATCTTTTTCATCTTCAGTTTGTTATATGTTCCCCTTGGGAACCTCTCCTTCCTCAAATGTGCAAGAATCAAATCACCAACTTCAAATTCAAGTTCTCGCCTGTGTTGATCTGCTTTCCACTTATATTCTTGATTTGAATTCTGCAACCGCTCCTTAATTCGGCTGTGAAGCTCCTTCATTGCTTCTGCAAAATCCTCTGCACTATCTCTCTTGAATTCAGCTTGTTCTGAATCTTTCAATTCAGAAACTCCCCTTGGCTGCATTCCATATACAATCTAGAATGGACTCTTCCCTTTTCTTCTATTGATCGAATCATTATAAGCAAATTCCGCCTGTGGCAGAATATGATCCCGTTGACTGTGGTGTTCAGTCACTAGGCTCCTCAACAAATATCCCAAGCTTTTGTTCACAACTTCTGTCTGCCCATCCGTATGAGGATGATACGCTGAGCTAAAAGACAAACTTGTCCCCAGCTTCTTCCATAAAGTCCTCCAGAAATGTCCTACGAACTTGGTATCCCGATTTGAAACTATACTTCTTGGAAAACCGTGAAGTCTAATGACCTATTTGAAAAACAGGTTCACAATATGAGTTGCGTCGTTGGTTTTCTGGCATGGTATGAAATGTGCCTTCTTGGAAAATATATCGACTACTACAAAGATTGAATCATATCCTCTTTTTGTTCTTCGCAATCCCAATATAAAATCCATGCTCACTGCATCCCACGGTCTTTCTAGTATGGGTAATGGCTGATATAACCCTGTGTTCTGCCTTCTTCCTTTAGTGTGCTGAAAATTTTGCACCTGTCCACAAATCTCTTAACATCTTTCCTCATCCTTGGCCAAAAATATGAGCCATTAAGCTTTGAGAATGTCTTATTATGAATGAAGTGTCTGGCCAATCCTCCACTGTGTTTTTCCTTCAACAAGTTCTCCCTCATGGAGCATTTTGGAATACATAGTTGATTGCCCCTGAACAATAATCCATCCTGGATCATGTATTCAATCCATTGGGTTTGTCCCTGAGAATTGGATTCTCATATGCCTCGTATGCTTCCTTAAAATCTGGGTCATCCTTATACATTTCTGTGAGGTTATCAAAACCCAAAGTTTTGACTCTGAATTCCTACATAAGCAAACATTTCCTGCTCAAAGAATCAACAACTTTGTTAGCAGTTCCAGGAATATGCTTAATTACAAAAGTAAAATTATGCATGAATTCAACCCATTTAGCATGCTTATGGTTCAACTTCTCCCATTGAGTCACAAATTGTAAAGCATGATTGTCGCTGTAAAAAACAAACTCTTTAGGAACCAAATAATGTCTCCATTTCTTTAGTGCTTGTATGACATCATAAAATTCTTTGTCATATGTTGATTATTTAATCTTTGCTTCATTCAATTTCTCACTAAAGTATGCAATCGACCTATTGTCTTGGCTCAAGACTGCTCCAATTGCAAACCCACTCGTGTCACACTTGACCTGAAATGTTTTGTTAAAATCTGGCAAAATCAAAATCGGTTGCTCAGTGATCTTCTTCTTTAGCAGATTGAAGCTCTTCTCTACTTCCTCTGTCCAATGAAAAGCTTTATGTCTTTTCTTCACCAAATCCATCATCGGTGCGCTAATCCCACTGAAATTTTTGATGAATTTCTTGTAGAAACTAGCTAAACCATGGAAGCTTCGAACCTCAAACACACCTTTTGGCGATGGCCAATTCTTAATCACTTTTACCTTTTCTGGGTCCATCTTCAACTCATTTGCAGAGATAACAAAACCCAAATAAATGAGTTCTATCCTCATAAATGATGATTTCTTCATATTTATCATGAATTTATCCTGTTGTAATCTTCTCATCACTGTAGCTAAATGCTTCAAGTGTTCTGCTTCTGTCTTGTTGAAAATCAATATATCATCAATATATACAATGACAAATTTCCCAATGAAATCCTTCAGGACTTCATTCATCAGCCTCATGAAAGTATTGGGTGCATTTGTTAAGCCAAATGGCATGACAAGCCATTCATATATACCCTCATTCATCTTGAATGATGTCTTCCATTTGTCACCTTCTCTCATTAGAATCTAATGATACCCGCTTTTCAAATCAATCTTTGAAAAAATTCTTGCTCCACTCAAGAAATCCATCAAATCATCCATCCTTGGAAATGGAAATTTGTGTCTGATGGTAATATTATTGATTTCCCTTGAATCGGTACACATTCTCCAGCCTCCATCTTTCTTTGGGCCGAGCACTATTGGAATAGCGCATGGACTCAAGCTCTCTCTAACCAATCCTTTGTCCATTAAATTCTGGACCTACCTCTTGACTTCCTCATTCTCATGTGGCATCAATTTGTATGCAGCTTTGTTTGGTAAAATGGATCCAAGTATAATATCAATGTGATGGCTTATACTTCTGATCGGTGGCAACGAACAAGGTAGTTCGTCCACTACTATATCAGTGAACTCTTCCAGCAACTTATGGATTTCCTCTAGTAATTCATCCACTCTTGTACTGGTTAAAACAATTCTAGGCTTCCTGACCACAATAAATTGTGTGTCTTCCTTCTTCTTAACCTCCTTAAGAAGTTCCTTCCCACTCATGAGAAGTATAGTGTTGCTTATTTCTAGTTTCACTTCTTTGTCCTTGATCGGCAACAACATGTGAGCTCTCCCATTCTTCTCCAGGGTGTACGTATTCTTTCTCCCATCATGAATCACGTTTCTGTCATATTGCCATGGTATACCCAACAATAGATGACAAACATCCATGGGAATGGAATCACATAATATTTCATCCTTATATCCTCCTATTTTAAATTCAACTAAACATTGTTTAGTGACATTTCCCTGATGTCCTTTTTGTAGCCACGAAACTCTGTATGGGCTTGGATGTTCAACAGCCTCCAGATCCACATTTTCTACCATCTTTGTAGAAACAAGATTGTTTGTGCTACCACTATCCACTATGACTTTGCATACTCTGTCTTTGGTTTTGCAAGCAGTCCAAAACATATTGTTCCTTTGGGCTGGGTTCTCTGCCTCTTTCTCTGGCGTTAAGAGAACTTTCCTCATCATTAAGGATCTTTCACCCTCAGCATATTCTGCCTCAAAATTCTATCCTTGTGCTTCAGCAATGTGAGTCTCACCACCTTCTTTCTTCCTATCTGGACACTCATAAGATTTATGTCCGTTTTTGCCACAGACAAAGAATTTCACTTCACCACCTTTGCCTCTTCCTCTTCCTCCGGATCGAGGAAAAGCATTTCTATCAGCATACTGCCCTCTCTATGAGATTCCTCCTCTCTCATGTTGAGTTTGAGGTTTCTTTCCCTCTTCTTTAGGCTTTTGAGTTCTGTCTTGGGCAATTATTTTGCTTCTGTCTTGACTTCTATCTCAGCCTCTTTGACCTTGCTTTCGGCTCAACTTCTCTTCAGCTTTCAGAGCCATCTGATAAGAATCCTCCACATTTCGAAGGGTTATCATGCTCATCTCGTCCTGAATGTCATATCGCAAACCATTCATGTACCTCACAACTTTTTCATCCTCACTTTCCCGATGACCTACTCTGATGTTTATCTTGTAGAACTCTTCAGTGTATTCTTTCACTGCCATCAGCTTCTGTCTCAAATTATGCATCCTCTGAAACAGAGTGATTTGATAATCCTTGGGTATGAATTTGGCTTTCATCTTTGCAACCATTCGATCCCAACTCTTGATTTTCTGCTTGCCTTTGCAGCGTCTTTCAGCCTGCAGTTCATCCCACCATAGTGTCACATGCCCTTTAAGTCTAGTGACGACATGTTTGACTTTCTTATCTTCCTCGGCATCCTCATAGTTGAAGTATTTATCTAGAGTTCTAATCTAGTTTAGAATCTCTTCAACATCTAAGTTTCCCTCATACATGGGAATCTCCATTTTTTCTCTGGCACCTATCCTAGCAACAACCCTGAATAGGCGTTCATTCGCAGCATCTTCGACTGCAACTTCTTCTTCGTGTCCAGCTTCATTTTCATTGTCAGCCTCACTGATATCCCCAGTGTCGACTGTGTGCCTCTGTGTTTTCTCCATGGCATCAAGCCTGGCATGTAATTCACGCATTTCCCTTTCCACTGTTGGATCAGGCATTGGCCTATCTCTTCTTCTCGACGACATGGCTGTAAAATGTTCCTCTCTTCTCCACTACAGAAAGAAAAGAACTTTTTCTGTGCTCTGATACCACAACTGGTGTAGACCCCCGAACCCTTGGGTCGAGGTCCGTGCAGGATCGATCTAATCTTCCCTTGAGTCTAATTGACTCTTTGATTTCCCCCCAGGGAATATCTCATACACTCACGATGTATCCACAGGTCCTTATGAATTGAGCCTGCGTGAAAAAAACACCAGGTGCCAACCCAAATATCCTTGACCACAATAACATCACACCCTTTGCTAATTTGGGACCTCGGGTCTCGCAATTTCATGATCCTTGTTGTCGCGTTTCTTGGCCCTCTACTGCCGAAACCCGAAATGCCAATTCATAAAAATGTTTGACCGCGTCCTCCTCCACAGTCGTATCGTGTTTCACAATTTCAGGAATCCGAAAACAAGGAACCCCTATCTCTTGTCTTCGAAAGTGTCGAAATGCTAAGCCCCAATGAATTTCGCAAAGACTGGCTCCCCTATGGGACTTTTCACTGATTCGGAGTTTCGGACTTCGCGTCTTCGCGAATCTTGATGCAAGGCTTCCGACCCTCCAACCTACAAAACCCCGAAAAAGTCAACAAAATTTGACTCCACCTGGTAGCAAGTACACCACCTGTCTTTCCCAATGTCCTCTATCTTTGATGTAGATTCTTGCCACCTGTCCACGAGCTTTCCAGCTTTCAGGACTTGAACGAAGCTCTAATTTCCGTCCCTCTATCACTTCTAGACCCCGAATTTTGAAATGGCACTTTCCACAGGGTCAAAGACTAATAAGCCTCCGTTCGATCCAACGCTTAACTTCTCTGCATCTCTCCTAGATCCTATGATCTTCGCTATTTCGTGAATTCTCCACAGAGAATTTCGACCGCTCATTTCTCTTGGACAGCTTCTGTGAAATAAACCAATGTTCTCCCTTCTGAACTTTACTTCTATTGGATGACTTTGACCCTCATATCCCTTTGAAGTAGTTCGACCTCCATCCTCCTTTGAAGTTTTCAAAGGTATTATCCCTCCTGAGCTTTCACTTACAAACTCAAACCTCCAAAAGGGTTCCTGCTCGCACTCCTTGCGACAGACTTTCAAATACTCCTGGGTATTTGATCTTTCGACTCTGTGCACTCCTTGCAACAACAGTCCTTCAACTCTCCCCTTGGTTGATAAGTTCTAAGATTTCAACCAGCATGTGCACACCTTGCATGGATTTTGTGCTTCACTTGCTCTTCTGCTGGAATGAGAACAACAATATCCCTCTTGATCTTTCAGAGATAAACTATGAACCTTTGTCAATGCATTCCTTGTGGACGTTTCACTGCACTCCTTACAGGATCTCTCACTCAAGAAGAGAAACAATTGAAACTCATTCTCTTTCTCTCTCAGACTTCAAACATTCAACATGAAATACTACATACACATAGTATTAAAGAAAATGCATAACAGAGAGAATATAACCACTGTAAGCATACCATTCACCATGTATAAACATAAAACATTATAACACCATGAAATCTGATTCAAAGATTCTTATATTAATTCAAGCTCCTGTACATGGGTCTTTCTCTCATTCTCTTCTACGCTCTATGCTAATGTTCTAATGATACAATAATACAAAGATGAGGGTGTCTATATCCGTTTTCCCTCCTGCTCTTCTAAACTGTATAATCTACAATTCAAATCTACCTACTTTCATTAACTATGCATAAATGCCTCTCAATTCTACAGATGAGATCGAATTGCTCATGATCTGTTTACAATATGCAAGTACGCTTCCCTTTAACCATTACATTAATGTTTCAAAAACATTTAAAAAATGTGCGCTGGTGGTCTTCCAGCTGTCTTCCGCCTTCACGTTCGTTTGGTTGTTGACGATGCTCTTGCATCAAGAACCACACTCACTAGTGCTCAGCCACTAGGATCACGTTCACATGTGCTCATCTACAGGCACGTCCAACTCAACAGATCTTATTTCTCACTGC
Organism: Picea sitchensis; assembly: GCA_010110895.2. Classification (NCBI taxonomy): domain Eukaryota; kingdom Viridiplantae; phylum Streptophyta; class Pinopsida; order Pinales; family Pinaceae; genus Picea; species Picea sitchensis. The sequence goes on from SNQJ01S0040409.1 coordinate 45,967, forward strand.
ATTTCACAGGAGATTCATCTGGAGTTCGTCATCTCAACTCTCTTCTTAGAGGAGGCTAATACATCATTTCATTTCTATCTCATAACAATGCACCCAATTCATGGGATTTCACACGTTCACCTGTGCTCAACCACAAACACATCCAACTCATCAGATCTTCTTTCTCACTGCATTACACATGAGAATCATCTGGAGTATCATCTCAACTCCCTGCAAGGAGGAGGCCAACACAATGTTCCAATTCTGTCTCAGATAGGAACCACACACCCAACTCATGGGCTCTCTCTTAGGTCAAATCAATCAGTCTATTTCCTGGAGGATGTCTCACGCAACTGTAATAATCAACACTCCCTCTCAACTAGGGAGGCATTCTCCATCAGGTCAAGTCTCGCATGGAAGTACTCGAACTTCATCTTGACTGTAGTCATCAACACTTCGTCTAAGATAGAGAGGTATTCTCCACCAAGTCAGTTTCTCATGGAAGTACTCGAACTTCGTATTGGAAAGCAGTTTGGTGAAGATATATGCAATCTTCTCATGTGTAGGAAGGTACTGCGCATGTACTGCTTTCCTTTGTACCATGTCTCTGATATAATGATATTTTATCTCAATGTGTTTCGAATATAGGGTTCTCAAATATCTTCACACAACTCTGGTTATAATAATTGAATCCATCTCATGATCAAATAAATATGTTAGAGGCTTGCAAAGCCACACTGCTTCCCAGAATTTCACACTCAATGCTATATAATTTGCTTCTACAGTACTCAACACCACAAAAATTTGTTTCCTGCTGCACTAGGAAATCATGGAAAACTCCAAGATAAAACAATAATCGGATGTGCTCTTTGGTCCACCATAATCTTTGCAAAATCTATATCAACATATCCCTGCAAAATCAAGTTCACACTAGAGGCATATCTTAGTCCATAACCAATTGTGCCTCGTATATATCTCAATACATGCTTTATTTCTATCCAGTGAGTCTCTCTCAGATGATTCATGGATTGACTAAACACATTCATTGCATAACATATATCAGGTCTGGTGTTAACCTGATACATCAATGATCCAATCAACTATCGGTACACATGTGGATCAATCTTGTATGAATCATCATCATTTATTTTTCATCAAATCCATCACCATTGGTGTAGACATGGATTTTCATTCTGTCATACTGAACTTCTTTAATATCCCCATTGTATATTTTCCTTGACTTAGGAAAATTATTATTGGTCCTCTGTCATACTTCGTGTCCCAAGAAGTAGTGCATCATACCCAGATCCTTCATCTCGAAATCAGAAGTCAAAGCTTGCTTGTATCCAACAACAAGGCTTCCTAAATAAGTCATCAAAATCAGGCTCTTGTCACCAAAAATGTAATTGTTGAAACTTAGGTCTGAATTGTGTCCTTACCCTTTCGATTCACCTATAACATATTCTTAAAGCCTGATTCTTTGTTTTGTTTTTGCTAAGTTATTTTCCATGTTTTAATTTTTCTCTTTAATTGATTCTTTGCGCCATCTTTTTGTTTTCTTGAGGCGTAATTTTATGTCATCGATTTGGTTTGAAATACGTGTCATCAAAGTTACCACTAATAGAGAATGTAGCAGGTCAATCAAGTATGTTGTATGCATAGGGAACAACAATGAGAAAAAAAACGTAACATTCAAAGGCAGTCAATTTCGGGCTCAGTTGGTGGTAACAAACATGTTAAAATTTCAACGATGGAGATCCAACAGAACACTCAGATCAACGATTTTCATGCATTTGGGTTTTTCAGCATCGCATGAGGTTTAACGACAAGGACATATCTTTGAAGTTCTAGAGCCCTGAAGTGCCGAAGTTCTGGAGCCCCGAAGTGCGGTAGTGGGCCCTCACTGCCACGTCACTCCGAGAGTTTGTTCATTCAGGAGGTTTTGGTCCAGAGCAAGCAAAATCTTGAAGTTCCGGAGTTCTGGAGCCCTAAAGTGCCAGAGTGGGCCCTCAATGCCACATCACTTCAGGCATGTACTACTCTGGGATGTTTTTGAATGCAACACTACAGGTCTCCCAATGTTCTGAACTCTCGAAATCCTTTAATGATTAAAGTATTAATCTCAGGTTAATAGGTCTTATATAAGCACAGATTAGTGACTTCACAAGATTATCATTCTGGAGAGATTTAGATGTAGAGAAAACCCAGTTCTTCATAGCTCTGAAGTGCCGAAGTTCCGAAGGCACCTGACACTCATCAGTCACAACACGTGGCGTTCATCTTGAGCCCTTTTATTGCGTTATCTGCGCTATTTCTAGGTGACACATGTCCCTCTCTTTCATAAGACATCACTTTGGGACTAAATTACTTTGGGGGATTTCCATGATTTACATCCAGAGACTCCCGAAGCCCGAAGTGACGAAGCACAGGGCCCACATATGTGGAGACACGTTACTTCCATCTAGCCCTAAAACGTGGCTTCCATCTGGCCCTAACACGTGGCACTCATTTCTGGTCATTTGGGTCCCATCATGTGCTCGTTTTTTAGTGACAAGTGTCACTCGCCTTATGTGACACATCGACAGCTGTGACATCATATGAAATTAGGCCACCACGCCACTTCTCTAGTTCATTCTTTGGGAGATTCCAATCTAGAGCAAGCATAGAGCCCTAAAGTCCGGAATTGTCAAATCGCCAAAGTCCCGAAATGATTAAGGTTTAAGGTAATCTCAGGTTAATAAGTGATTAGTGTTGGTTAATGACTTCAGGGGATCTTTCCTCTAGAGGATATGCATCCTCTGTGCTCTGAAACCTCCGATTGTCAAATTTCCAAAGTGGCTCACCCACATTTATTGCATATTTGAAAGGTTTAAAAGGGGGTTCCAAACTAGGAACGGGGAAACTACACATCCAATTCCAGAAAAGTGCAACACGACTTGCCTCCGTCCTCAAAATGATAAGTGGGAGAAAGACACAACCACACTTCTAGTTGTCTCCAATGGCCTCCAACAATGAGTGTGCATTCCCTGATCGATACAAAATTCAGTTATGTCTCTCTTAGTCATTTCTGTCAAATCTCAATTCACTCCAGCGCATGCATCCGTCCAGTTTCATTGCTAGTAGCGGTTTTCAATTGTTTAGTTCAAGACTTTTTTAGTTTAAAGGAATAATAAGTGGTCTTCTATGTGTGATACAAACCATTCCTTTTTGCTAATTCAAGTTCGGAGTATTCATTAACATACTCCAACAGTGTGTTTTAGTTAAGTTAATATGTCATTTTACATCCAAGGTGTACAACTAAGCCTCAGTTCCACACTGGTCGAGGGCCTCTGCATTTTTGATAAATATGCAGTTTTTGTGTGTTTTGGAGGGAATTTTTTTTTGGGAAAGGAGATAAATACATCAGTTGGTTGAACCTATTATATGCATAGGATTAAATCTCTCTACCTGGAGAATATACTTTTGATGACAATGTTTTTGTCCAAATATTCATGTGTTTTTATCTTATCTTGAATGCAGTTTTTGATCTATGTGAAGTACATTTCATTTCCTTAAGCTATTGTATAACTTATATTTACTAATATGCAACCTGTAAAACAACTAATTCTTTGGTGGATATTCGTTTCTATTGCAACAAGTGGGAGTAATTGTGTTTTTGATACATGTTTAATGTCTTGAAATGATATATTAAGTATTAAACTTCTTGCAGTAGATTATTGTTGGCCCTTGACCAAGTTTTGGGAGATTCTTGGTTAGGTTGACCTATTTTGAGACTTTGATAGCTTGTTGAAGGAGGAGCACAAGACGAAGCGAAGATCACGGGATCTCGCCCCCTTTTTGGGTTTTTGGGAATATGTAATGGGAATAGGATGTCGGCCCATGGGTTTACCCATGTTTAGGCCTATTTTGTAATATATAAATAGATGCTTAGGCTAGATAGAGGTGGTGGTTCATTTATGTGGTGTATGCAAGATAGCTAAGTGTTACATGCAAGTATGGTTTGTAGATGCTCTGTGCATACTGTGAGAGGCTTGCAGAGCTATGTGCAAGGTATTGTAATAGGCTGTGAGAGGCTTGCAGAGCTATGTGCAAGGTATTGTAATAGGCTGTGAAGTGCTTTGTGTTGTAACGCAAGGAAGGAGGATCTAGCAAGGTGTGCAAATATCCTATCCTAGGCAAAGTAGGGTTTTGAGGCTCTATGCTTGTAACCGATTAACTGAAGACAATAAAGAAGAAGAGTTGGTGGACGTAGCCCCAGGGTGGGGGTGAACCACGTAAACACTGTGTTGTTCTTCTTTGTGCTTATATTGATGTGTTTATAACTTCTCTTGCTAAATTGCTTTGATATAGATAGATAGATATGCTTATGCTTTGTGCTATGAATGTTAGATATGACCTCTATGAATGTGTTTAGTGCTTGCTTCTACTAGATCTGATCCATCTATTTGTGCTAAGTGCTTAAATACATTAGATCAATATGAATGCTGCGAAGATCTGTTTCATCAGTGAAGTAGGTATTGATTTCATATTGAGGAATTGATGGTGCTAAGTGCTCTATTAAGTATCATAATCACATATATGTGTCCCAGCTAAGGTTGTAGACACCTGAGTCTTGAAACCACCCCTGCCTCTACCTTGGGTGAGACTTCATCTACTTCACAGGTGTTGTTGATAGGGCCGATAGTTAGGGTTTTGTTGGTGTGTTGTTGTAGCGTTGAACCCTGGGTCTGCCCCTGTGCCAACAAATGGTTCTGTTGCCGAAACCTAAAATTGTGATTGTTGGGAACTAAGAAAGAAGAATATTTGTGCAAAGATTCGTCCTGAAGTTGTGAAATCTCTATGCATAGATCTGTTGCTCTAGTGCATAGTATTCTACTTGATTTATAAAACTCTTGCTAAATAGGTCGGATCTAAAGGAAAGAAGCAAGATCTGAAAGCTTTGTGCTCTAAGAAAGGTAAAAGTGAGAATTTATGGTTAAAAGAGGTAAGATCTGAAAGCTTTGTGCTCTGATAAAGGTAAGAATAGTGAAAAGTTTTAGAACTGAAAGCTTTATGTTCTGTATAAGTAAGATAAGTGGAATTTTTTGTTTCTAGAGTATGGATCTAGGTATGTTTGATAGGTTATGTCCTAGCTTAAAAAATAGGGCACTAATAGATAAAGGAAGGCTTGATATGAGTAGATCTAATAAGAATAGTGAAATATATGTTATACCTATGCATAGAAAGAATGTTTGGGCTAACAAATGGATGCAAGATCCTAGAAATAATTTTTTGCAGGTTAGCTCCTATGATCCTAACGCGAAGTACAGGAGAAGTTGGGGATCATTTAAAATAAAGAGAGGATTAACCCTCTGTTACAACTACAAAAGACTAGGACATCTTGCTGAGGAATGCCTTGGAAGAGGACCTAGCTATCTTTGTTGCAAGGCTATGGGCCATGAAGTGTTGTATTTCCCTAGAATGATTGCTAAGCTTGAAAAAATGAATCGGAACCAAGAGAACCCTAAGGCAGGTCCAGAAATAGCAGAATCCTAGAAAGAATCAAAGAAAGTATTGTTACAGATGAAAGAAACCCTGAACAACCACCAACATATTAAATTATCCGAGATCTTAAAAAAAAAAGAATGCATCGAAGCGATAATAGGAGACTTCGACATTGACTGTGTTATGGATGAAGAGACATAGGTGAATATCATAACAGAGAGAACTTGGGAAGCTATAGGGAGGCCTGCTATTATTCCTTCATTAGGAGGAATAGGGTTATTCAGAGGAAAGATGATAGACCTATGTGGAAGGCTCGCTTAGATACCTATGAGTGCAACTGGAACTTCGACATAAGAAGATTTTGAGATTGTTAAATTTATTGAGTATTAATGTTTATGCCATTATTATAGTTCTTTGCATTTCAATAGATAAGAGCATCATAAGAGACACAACATTTATCCTGGGAAACTCTCTAGGGGAAGAAAACCCAACAAAAACTTCCTTATCATAAATAGCTTATACGATGTTCAAGAGATAACTCAAACCAATACAGATAGTCCTCCCCAAGAGATGCACCACTCTTCTCCCTCTCTCCAACTGGTAATTGCAGCTTGCCTCATAAGAGAATG
>SNQJ01S0040409.1:52068-84421 GCA_010110895.2 Picea sitchensis
CATAAATAGCTTATACAATGTTCAAGAGATAACTCAAACCAATACAGATAGTCCTCCCCAAGAGATGCGCCACTCTTCTCCCTCTCTCCAACTGGTAATTAAGCTTGCCTCATAAGAGAATGAGCAAGTGAGTTATGTGTTAGAAGTGAGGCACTAACCTCTTATTTATACAAGACTGGCACGTGTGAGAGGGTTTCACTGGCAGGGATGACCTCTCACTCTGGGTGGGTAAACCCACGTTTAATTAATTTCGGGTCTTCAATAATAACTGCTGGGGCCGACTTCTTATTATGCCCTTTATAATTGTCTGATGACCAATCCACAAAAGGGGATTTGGTCCTTATACAATTACCGACATGATTAATCCACAATGGGGATTAATCCTAATAATAAAATAACAATAATTATAAGACTGCTCTTCACAGTTACATTATTTCAACATTGAGGACAACACCCCATTTACCATGTTAATAAGAAAACCTTGGATCGACAGAGATCGAGTCAGATGAAAGGAAGAAGAAGAATTCTTAGAATAGAAGAAGCAAGAATTACAAGAATTCATGACTAGAAGGATCACACACTTGATTGAAGAACAAAAGAATAGATCAAAACCATTTACCACCAAAGACCCGGATATTAAAGTTGCTAGAACACTAGGAGAATCATAGAAGATTGAAGTACCTATTCTAGATAAAGAAGAGGTATTACCCCTGAACCCTAGGAAAGAATCTCAACAAAGCTAAGTAACTATGTCCAAAGAAGATAAGAATCAGAATGGAAAAAGACATACCGAGATGAATCTCATTGGAAAGAAGGCTAGAAAGCTAATTAAGAAGAGGGCTAAGATTGAAAAGTTACAAAAAGTTCCAAAGGGAACTTCACAAGACGGAAATTTGAAAAATAGGAGCTTTGTCGGGATATCATAACAACAACACATGGCACTTCGCCATGGCAAAGCAATATAGCCATTGGGAACATTATAACCATTCGACTACCTCCCCGAACGGGTGGAAAGTCATTTAAGGCTCGACACCAGACCATTGGACCATGCCATAACGGACCAAACAATGTTAATGAAGGCTTCATACCCATTGCAAGAGACCCATTGTTGATTTACCTATTTATCCCATCGCACCACACACCGAGAACACTTTTGCTAACCAAGAGTTTGAGCCCATAGACTAAGTGAATTGTATACAATGATCATTGTGCTCTTGTTGTTTATTCTAGTGCAGTGTCTAAGTTTATTTGACCCTGATCTAATTAATCTTGAGCACGTATGTTCGAGGAACTCAACGCAGTCGAAGAATCAGTGACAAAAGTACTCCTTGACCTGATGACTTAAAGAGTCACGTCGAAGAGAGGATTATCCACAAGTGTACAAGAATCATCCATGAGAGGGCTACCAACCTCTCCATCAACTGCTCGTGCCAGACCATCTCGACCATCAGATGAGAAGCGAACTACGCACAGGGATGATCTCACGAATGATAAGTTGATTCCGAGCATATTAACCACCTATATACTACCTCTGAGTAGCACAATAAATCAAGACAGTGTGCCCAGATATTTTGAGTACGCCTTGGTCACTGCATACCTCCCGAAGGGGATACGCGTAGTTCACGCAGACCAAGAAAAGATTGCAGCATTGAAGTTTAGTGACTTCAAGCTTGGCGACTAGAAATTTTACAACATGCTCGCCCTGCATAAGTACCTGACCAGAACAAAGGGAAAGAATTCGAAGATCGTCCCTCAATCATGGACCCATAACCTCGTGCAGTCCACCCTGTTGAACGTTATGAAGATTCTGCACTTTGGATGACACCGGGAGGTGAATGTGTGTGTTAAATTGTTGTTGTCTTGTTACCATGGAGGTTATCTCTGGTTAAACCATCGCATAATAGTGGATCTAATGTTGATAAATCAGATCATCGGGCTTAGTATGCAAGGACCCGAACCATAATATTTCTACCCTAGAAAATCCATGGATCGCGCTCTCGCACAAAGGATCAAGGACACCTACAATGATGTCTAAGTGCTACGTGAAAGTATGGTTTGTAGATTCTCTGTGCATACTGTGAGAGGCTTACAGAGCTACGTGCAAGGTATTGTAATAGGCTATGAAGTGCTTTGTGTTGTAATGCAAGGAAGGAGGATCTAGAGAGGTGCACAGATCTCCTATCCTAGGTGAAGTAGGGTTTTGAGGCTCTATTCTTGTAACCGATTAACTGAAGACAATAAAGAAGAAGAGTTGGTGGACGTATCCCCAGGGTGGGGGTGAACCACGTAAACACTGTGTTGTTCTTCTTTGTTCTTATCTTGATGTGTTTATAACTTCTCTTGCTAAAGTTCTTTGATATAGATAGATATATTTTCTTATGCTATGTGCTATTAATGTTAGATCTGACCTCTATGAATGTACATAGTACTTCCTTCTGCTAGATCTGATCCATCTGTTTGTGCGAAGTGCTTAAATACATTAGATCAGTATGAATGCCGCGAAGCTCTATTTCATCAGCGAAGTAGGTATTGATTGCATATTGAGGAACCGATGGTGCTAAGTGCTCTATTAACTATCATCATCACAGATCTCTATCCCAGCTACGGTTGCATACACCTGAGTAACACAACCACCCCTTCCTTTACCTCGAGTGAGACTTCATCTACTTCATAGGTGTTGCCAAAAGGGCCGGTAGTTAGGGTTTTGTTGGTGCGATGTTGTAGCATTGAAACCTGGGTCTGCCCCTATGCCAACAATTATTCATTGAGTGGTTTGTTGTTTCCCTCTATTTTTACCTCTATTATTTCACTTGTCTGTCATTAGTGTGCCACCAGCCAAGGAGGACCCTCATCTGTAACATTTTTTCGGCCCAACCATGCTTTTGTCTTGGTAAACCAACCCTCTAACTGACCGACAAAATTTAAAAAACAACCATTCTAAACTTGAGGTGGCCTATCTTTTCCCTTTAGCAGTCATGTGCAGACTTTAGGACCAACATATTTTGGTGTCGTTGCCGGGGAATGGAGTATCGAAATATATTTCCCTCGGAGAACAAAAATGACCAGATCTGATCTTTGATGGTGAACAAAGACCAGACACATTTAGACCACAAATCATTCACCTGACGACTCCATGGTTAAAGAATCCAGTGGTGACTCCACGATTTTAAGAAGTCATATTTCCATATGGAAGCCATCTTGGCTTAGAGGTTTGATCCTTTTAATTTCTCTGTTGTTCCTGGTTTTCCAAATGTTGTTCCTACTATAAATGAGTGGGGTGATTTCTTGCCCAAATTTAGAGAACATAGAGATGACAACCTTGTTGAGCATTTTATTGAGTTTCATCAACTCATGCATTAGTGGAGAATGCATCATGAGGATGTATTAATGAAGATGTTCATGTACTCATTAGAGGGAGATTCTTTTGAGTGGCATCAATCCTTGCCCCTTGCTAGCATCTCATCCTTGGAAAAGTTCGATGCTGCATTCAATAAGCATTGTAAAAGTTTTTTTCCAGCTGATTTACTTTTTGAAGACTGTTGTGAAGAATTTGGATATCATATTCGATAGTCACTTATTAGTTCTTCTAGTAGTGAAAATAAAAGGGATTTTTTCGTTGAAGAAGTGAGGAAGATTCAGTCACATATGAGTCTTCTTCTGGTTCTTTTATTAAAAAAGATGATGTTGGGAATTACACTAATGAAAAAATTGATGATAACAAGGCTTTGGATACATCTTGCATTATTTTAGGTGCCTCAGTTAGTCTTTATTATGATACATCCGATGTTCTATGTTCTCATAAAGTTTTATTTAACTATTAAGAAAGTGATGTTGAAGGTTGTGGGAAAGTTGTTCCCCTTCCTTCTAAAATTGTTGAGCAACAAGAAATCTATAAGTCCGAAGATGACATTATGGATCTAGACCAAGGAAAACCAACAATGAAGAAGACATATCCATTCATTTCAAACAACACGATGAGTAGTATCAGGAGTGTTTTGTTGCCCTTTATGGTTGTGAATCACACAACTTTCATGAGTTGTTTCAACGAGGACATGAGTAGCTCAGTATTGTTTATAATGTAGATCTCACACAACAACAAATTTTTCCTCTCAACCAATTGGGGGATTTTCATGAGTTTCAATATCCAATAGCAAGATGGATGGATTATTATTTTTCCAAAATCTCAATTGTGGTAAGTTTTAGCATGATCATCTTTGGCAACCGTGAGTACGAGATGCTTGCTAATTTTTTGTTGCATATGATATACCCTCTTTTGATTATTCTAAACAGTGACATGCACAGAGTTATGGTTCTCAGTCAAATGGTTTCTTGATTTCACTAGAAATCTGATTACACATGATTACTTTGTTTTCAGATGAATAGAGTGGGTAGTAAAAGAATAATCTCTTAGTTCGAGCAATTAATTTTCCAGTTCACGGTTTGTTTCAATATGTTGGTCTTTTTATTAGTTTATGTGTAGATCATAAATAAGACTCCATATCCCAACAAAGGAACTGGGTTGTAGCTGCAATTTTAAGTTTCATATTGAATAAAGACTCCATATCCTAGCAAAGGCACTGGGGTGTAGCTATAGTTTTAAGTTTCATATTGAATAAAGACTCCATAGCCCAACAAAGGCATTGGGGTGTAGCTGTAGTTTTAAGTTTCATATTGAATAAAGACTCCATATCCCAACAAAGGCACTAGGGTGTAGCTGTAGTTTTAAGTTTCATATTGAATAAAGACTCCATAGCCCAACAAAGGCACTGGGGTGTAGCTGTAGTTTTAAGTTTCATATTGAATAAAGACTCAATATCCCAACAAAGGCACTGGGGTGTAGTTACTGTTTTGAACTCCAGAGAAGCATGGCTGAGAGACAGTGGTAGAGATACATGGCTGGCAAACAAAAATAGAGGTAAGAAAAGGGAGGTGGGAGCAGGTTATTGAATTCAAAGGCACTGATCTACTGTTCTTAGCACCTCACAGGGAAGTGCTATCCCCAATTGGAGCCAATGTAGTAACTTAGGTCTACATTGCATCCTTAACCTTTCAATTCACCTATAAAATCTTATTCAAACCTGATTCTTTGTTTTGTTCTTGCTAAGTTATTCTCCACGTTTTAATTTTTCTCTTTAATTGATTCTTTGCGCCATCTTTTTGTTTTCTTGAGGGGTAATTGCATGTCATTGATTTGGTTTGAAATATGTTTCATCAAATTTACCACTAATAGAGCATGTAGTAGGTTGATCAAGTATGTTGTATGCACAGGGAACAACCATGAGAAAAAAAACACAGCATTGAAAGGAAGTAAATTTTGGGCTCAGATCGTGGGAGCAGACAGGTTAAAATTGCAACGATGGAGATCCAACAAGCCACTTAGATCGACGAATTTCGTACATTCTGGGTTTTCAACATCGCGCAAGGCTTAATGAAAAGAACAGATCTCTGAAGTTCTGGAGCCTCAAAGTGTCGGAGCCCTGAAGTGCAAGAGTGGTCCCTCACTGCCATGTCACTCCGGGAGTTCGTTCATCCAAGAGGTTTTGGTCCAGAGAAAGAAAACTACCGAAGTTCCAAAGCCCCGAAGTGATGGAGTGGGCCCTCACTGCCACGTCACTCTGAGCCCATACTACTCTAGGAGGTTTTCAAATGTAGCACTATAGGTCTCCTGAAGTTCCGAACTCCTGAAATCCTTTAATGATTAAAGTATTAATCTCAAGTTAATAGGTATTATATAAGCATGTATTACTCACTTCGTGAGATTAAAATTTCAAAAGATTTAGATGCAGAGAAAACCCAGTTCTCTAGAACTCCGGAGTGCCAAAGTTCTGAAGGCACGTGGCACTCATTAGTCACAACACGTGACATTCATCTTAGGCCCTTTGATTGCATCATCCGCACTATTTCCAGGTGACACATGTCCCTCTCTTTCATAACACGTCACTTCGAGACCGAACTACTTCAAGGGATTTCCATGCTTTACATCCAGAGACTCCCGAAGCCTGAAGTGATGAAGCACAGAGCCCACATCCATGGAGACACATGGCTTCCATCTGGCCTTGACATGTGGCACTCATTTCTGGTCATTTGGGTCCCATCATCCGCTCGATTTTTAGTGACACACATCACTCGCCTTATGTGACACATCAACAACCATGACATCATATGACATCAGGCCACCACGTCACTTCACCAATTTGTTCTTTGGGTGATTCTAATCCAGAGAAAGCATAGAGCCCCAAAGTCCCGAAGTGCTGAAACACTGAAGTCCCTAAATGATCAAGGTTAAAGGTAATCTCAGGTTAGTAAGCAATTAGTGTTGGTTAACGACTTCGGGGGATCTGTCCTCTAGAGGATATGGATCCTCTATGCTCTGAAACGTCTGAATGTTGAATTTCCGAAGTGGCTCACCCACATTTATTTCATATTTGAAACGTTTAAAAGGGGGCGCCAAACCAGGAACGAGGAAACTACACGTCTAGATTCCAGAAATGCACAACACGACTTACTTCTGTCCTCAAAAAGATAAGTGGGTGAAAGACACGACCACACTTCCAATTGTCTCTAGTGGCCTCCAAAAGTGCGTGTGCATGCCCTGATCGATACATAATTTAGTTCTGTCTCTCTTGGTCATTTCTATCAGATCTCAGTTCGCTCCAGCACATGCATCAGTCCAGTTTCATTGCTAGTAGTGGTTTTCAATTGTTTAGTTCAATAATTTTTTAGTTTAAAGGCATATTAAGTGGTCTTCTATGTGTGATAAGAACCACTCCTTTTTGTTAATTCAAGTTCGAAGTATTCATTAACATACTCCACCAGTGTGTTTTAGTTAATTTAATAAGATATTTTACAACCGAGGTGTAGAGCTAAGCCTCAGTTCCACACTGGTCGAGGGCCTCTGCATTTCTGATAAATATGCAGTTTATATATGTTTTGGAGTGGAGTTTTTTTTTTGGGAAAGGAGATCAATACATCAGCTGGTTGAACCTATTCTATGCATAGGATTAAATCTCTCTACCTGGTGAATATACTTTTGATGAGAGTGTTTTTGTCCAAATCTTCATTTGTTTTTATCTTATCTTGAATGTTGTTTTTGATCTGTGTGAAGTACATTTCATTTCCTTCATCTATTGCATAACTTATCTTTACTAATATGCAACCTGTAAAACAACTAATTATTTGGTGGAGATTCGTTTCTATTGCAACCTGTGGGAGTAATTGTGTTTCTGATACATGCTTAATGTCTTGAAATGATATTTTAAGTATTAAACTTCTTGCAACAGATTATTCATTGAGTGGTATGTTGTTTCCCTCTGTTTTTACCTCTATTATTTCACTTGTCTTTCATTAGTGTGCCACTATCCAAGGAGGACCCTCATTCGTATCATGTTTCCAACCTAACTGTTCGCTTGTCTTGGTAAACAAACCCTCTAACTGACCAACAAAATTTAAAAAACAACCATTCTAAACTTGAGCTAGCCTAGCTTTTCCCTTTAGCAGTTAGGTGCAAACTTTAGGAACCAAAGTAATAAAATAGTTTTGGATAAAAAACACTCTTGATGAAACCCAAACTCATCAGGAATCCATCCATCTTCTTGTACCAAGAACGAGGTGTCTGCTTTAGTCCATACAGGGATTTCTTCAGCCTGTGCACATGATATTTCTCGTCATATATCACAAATCCTTATGGCTTCTCGATGTAATCTTATTCCTCAATCTCACCATTGAGAAATGATGTCTTTACATCGAAACGATGTAGTTTTCAACTCATGGATGATAATAAAGATGAAAGTGCATTGGGCTATTGACTCAATATGTCTAATCATAGTTCACTCCCTCTGCTTGTGAGAATCCTATGACTACAAGCCTCGTTTTTTTATTTCTCGACACTTCCAACAACTGCATGTATTTCTACCTCTTGCAGAGTTTTGTCAAGCCTAGACATGCCTTTTATGGCCTACTGCAATGTCCCTGGGAATATTAACTGGAACAACTGGATCAACTGTATCAATGGCTATATTCCTCTAGACTGATGAAGAGGAAGAATGGTATTGTCTCTCTTTCTCAATTAGTTTGACTCCTTCTGAGTCAAGTGACTCCCTCTAAAGTCTGAAGTATAAGAATCTTCCTTTGATGTTAACCTGTTGTTGAGGAAAATATATGAATGATCTGACTCAATCATTTTCAGATTCCGCTTGGCTAAAGAAAAATAGATAGGAATGTCACCCTATGTTTATAGCCATCAAAATTAATATCCTAACTCACAAGTATTGATTACAAGTGCTTATGCTAGTCTTTTTATAAATAAAATCTTGCTAGAAAATTCATTATTTATATGATTTTCTAAATATAATAATTTCTGAAATAAATGTAGAGACAGAAGCAAAGACACCAAGATTACAATCAATACAGATGAGACATAAAGAAATCCTTATTTAATTCCAATTCACCAAATATTCATTCTCTTTACAAAATTTCGAAACGATGTTTTCGACCAAAGTCAATCTTAGACATCCCTGATGGAACATACAAAAGGACCTCTGACAAAAAACCAAAAACAAAACTCTAAAAGCTGGATAAGCTTGCCACAAATTGCTTCCCACTCGACTCTACACAATAACATTTGTCAGTAATGAAAACTAATTCACAAATAGACAAGTCTACATAGACTATCAAAGATAGATCAACACCTCTGAAAAACAAGTGTCTGAATGATGTAATTCAACATTGAATCTTGTTGTCTACAATAAGACCCTACTATCATAAAAAAGAATTAGGCTTGTGATAAATTAAGGAATGAATGAAAACTGAACTATCTCAAAATAAACTCAAAGAGAAAACCTTAGTATGCTTCTCCTTCTATCCTCCTCTAGTTCCTCCCTTTCATTTTTCCTTTATGAAAATTAGAATTGGTTGAAGTAGTTGAACTACCTCATTAGTTAAGTTAACTAAAAACTCAACCAACTTTTTGGTTAGGGGGAAGAGTAATAAATCATAATAAGGGTTTTAAATAAATAATAACTAGTAGGCGGGACCCCTTGTGACTCCCTTTAGCTCTTAAAAATCATAACATAACTAGTTAATTAAGCAAAACACCCCTCCTTGTGACTCCCATCATCACATTCACATTTGACAATTTATCTCATTGGTATTTGAAATTATTTCCAAAAAATATATTACTCATATATCCAAAGAAAACATGTTGTCCAAAACTTTTGAAGTCAACTGTCATCAACAATAAATAAAATAAAACTCAAAAACCATATTTTCCACTTTGAGATGCAATATATCCTTGATTTCTACTATCACCCTTTGATTTCTCTGAATTTTCCTTTGTCTGCACTGAGCGTTTAGGCCTAATCTCACCGACCACATGAGAAAAATCATCCCTCAAATGCATCCGAGAAGAAACATATTTATCAGAGCCATTGGAGGGTGAGGAAGAGGCAACAATGGATTTTCCTTTGTCAGGGGAATGGTGGGCCTCAATTTTCAACCATTTGCTAGCTTGAGAGGAATGAACTAGTGAGTGGATAGGTGTAGCTTGGGCAATTTGATTGATAGGTGAGGCAACATGAAAGGAAAAATTGGGCCAGCCACGATGTTGGGAGACTGTCGGGTGGACAATATCTTTCCATCCATCATTTTTCAGGAGTCGTTGGCATAGGGGCAGACCCAAGGTTCAATGCTCAAGGGTGCACCAACAAATCCCTAACTATCGGCCCTTTCGGAAACACTTGCGAAGAAGATGAAGTCTGACCCGAGGTAGAGGTAGGGGTGGTTGCAGGACAAAGATGTCTACAACTAGGGGAATATCAAGTGGTCTAATACAACAATAATGCAACATTCATATATATTTTACCAACTAGATCTACTTTGTGCAGCCATACATCTGATCTAACACAATCATGCAATTAACAGTATAACAATGAAAAAGATCCAGGCAACAGTCACACACACATAACACCAGATATACATGGTTCACCCTCTCTCTAGGGCTACATCCACAGAACTGTGCTTATAATATATTAAGATAAAGATTACATTTATGATCTACGCTCTTAGTCAACAGATCTTCTCTCTTATTCTTTCTGTCTCCCACCTTCCTGCGCACCTAGCTGTAGGACTTGATCTTCACACCCAGCTGAAGATCTTACAATACCAGAAGGCTCTCACTCTCAACACTCCTCTCTCTCACAGTACAATAATCTCTCAACCAACAACAATCAATATCAATACCCAACACTAGTACCGACCCGACCTAGGTCCTATTGACCTCTATTTATACATTATAGTCCCTCACCGACAGCCTTAGGTCAAAACCTAGGTGTCAAAAACCCTAATTACCAAAACCCTAGGTCAACTTGACCTTATTTTTCTGAGCTTCGCCAGCCTGTCTTTCCTTCTTCATATCGTGGTGCTCCAAAGCATCCAATGATGGATTTCTCTGCTTGGTGAGTTTTCCATGATCCTTCTTACTTTCTAATCTATCATCCCTAATCTTCTCGTCCAAGGAATTTCTTTTCTGTACTTTTCTCCATCCTTCCTTCTCTTTTTCTCACTTCAACTCAATAATAGTTACTGTGTCTCCCACGAAGCTCTCTTTTTACCTTTCCTTCCTTGTTCTTCACTTTCTTCCATAACCAAGGGCCAACATGCCCCCAACACTCACCTGTGACTTATCCTGAGGCACTTAAGCTCTGATCCTTCCGTTTCACTTCGATTGTGGACTGCGCAATGCAGCCTTTGCTTTCTGATTTATGCCTCCTTTCCAACCTTGTGCATACTACCTTTTCTGTGTTTGGTACCTAGTTTCAACTGCACCTGGTACCTGGACTCTTTTCCTCCTACTTTTACTTAGAGCTGTGAGGCAGCTGGTTGTCATAGTACAACTTCAGCCGACTCCCATTCACCAATCCTTCCTTCCAGTCTCCCTTCAATGTCTTTAGTTGTGAAACTCCTCCTTCTATAACATAAGAAATCTCATATGGTCCGAGCCAATGCATTCTGAACTTCCTAGGGTGTTTGATAAACTTACTTTCATACATCAGTACTAAATCACCTTGCTTAAGTGCCTTCTTCTTGATGTGCCTGTCATGATAGGCCTTTTTTCATTCCTTCTGAACTTGCTGCTGGAATCCTACAATGAACTATCTTCTTCCAGTTCCACCAACCGTGAAAGCCTCTCATGAACAACGCCAGTAGCATCCATGTCTGTAAATGCAAGAATTATTAAGCTTGGTACTAGGTACTCCATCGGGACAACAACTTCAAGACCATAAACCAACTTGAAATGGATTTGCGTTGTTAATTTCTTGCAAGTGGTTCTATAAGCCCAAAGTACTGCTGGTACTCTTAAATCCCAGTCATCCCTGTTCACACTACAAATCTTTGTTAATGTTATCTCCAAGATCTTGTTGAATGCTTCAACTGTTCCATTTTCTTGTGGATGGTAAGGTCTACTCTTCTGATGGTGGATTGCAAATTCTTCAGTCAGGGATTCCACTGTCTTATTGATGAAGTGTGTACCTTGATCACTCATAAGGATCTTAAGGAATCCAAACCTAGTTATTATGTCATCAAATATAAAACAAGCAACTATAGTTGCAATACAGTCCTTGACTTCTCTGGCTTCGGCCCATCTAGTCAGGTATTCTATCGTAGTAATAATATACCTTGCTCCTGTGCATTTCCCTAGTGGGTTTATAGGTCCCACGAAGTCAATGGCCCATTTTTCAAATGCTTGTAGGGTTATCTACAATGCTAGTGGTATTTCGTTTCTTCAAGATGGTCTTTCAAATCTTTGGCATACATCACATGCTCTGGCATACTCTTTAGCATCTCTCTGTAAAGTAGGCCACCAAAGGCTAGCTCACAGAACCTTCTGTGCAGTTTCTTTACCTACATAATGTCCTCCTGTGATTCCTTCATGAGCTTCTGTGAGGATCAGTGGGTTCTCTGCCTCCATCACACATCTTCTTAGTATTTCATCTGGTCCCATTTTGTATAGCTGTCCAACTATAAGTGAAAAATATGCAACACACACCACTATCTATTTCTTCTGAGGAATTTTATACTCACTTGGAGCTATTCCTATTGAAAGGAACTGGACTATGTCTGCAAAGTGGTCATCCACCTTCCTAATGGTGAGAAGTTGTGCATCCAGTAGTGTATCCTCCAGACTGGTGGGTTCTTCGCCATGTTCCAACCTTGATAAGTGGTCTGGGCCTTTGTTCATTCTTCCTAGCTTAACTATGATCTCAAAATGGAATTCTTGAAACAACAGAAGCCATCTGCATATTCACCCCCCCAACACTAGCTTGTTTACTAGGTACTTCAACGCAGAGTGATCAATAAACATTTTAAAGTGTCCTCCCAACAAGTACTGTCAGAATTTGTATAATGCATACACCATGGCTAATCCTTCTCTCTCTGTAGTGGTGTAATTTAATTTAGCTGTGGATAGCTTCCTACTAGAAAATGCTAATGGATGATCGATGTCCCCTTCTCCAGGTTGTGCCAGTACTACTCCTAATGCAGTAGAATATGCATTGACATGCACATGGAATTCTTTGCTCCAATCTGGAAAAACCAAAATGGGCATTGTAACCATCCTCTGTTTTAGTGTGTCGAAGCTCTGTTGGCATTCATCTATCCACTCATACTGGCAGTCCTTCTTCAACAACTTCTCCATTGGTTTTGTAATCTGAGCATATCCTTCGATAAATTTCCTATAATAGCCAGTATGTCCTAGCGTAGTGCACAGTTGTTTAACTGAGGTGGGAGGTAGCAAATCAACTATAATTTCAATTTTGGATGGGTCCACCAACAATCCTTGCTTGCATACAATATGACCTAATAATACTCCAAATGGTGAGAAGAAGATGCACTTCTTCATATTCAAAGAAATTTGACATTGCCTGCATTTATCCAACATTAGCCTTAGACATTCAACATGATTTTTCAGCCAACTAAAAACAATCCAGTCATCAAAGTATGCTTCTAAAAATTTATGCAAAAATTCTTTGAACGCTTCGACCACCACCCTAAAAAAGATGGTTGGTGCATTCTTCAATCCAAATGGAATCAATGTGTATTGGTAGGATCCCCACTCTGTGGAAAATGTAGTCTTATGACAGTCCTCCTTGGAAATCCGAATCTAATGGTATCCTGAAAACCCGTCTATAAAAGAGTATACATCCTGGCCTCCCACATTGTCTGATATTTCATCTATGAATGGTGTAGGGAAGGGGTCATGCAAATAGGAATCGTTCATATTTTTAAGGTCCACACATATTCTGAGTGCGCCTGTATTCTTGTCCTGTACTACCATAGGGATGATCCACTCCGACTCTTCGACATGTTCAATAATCCCTGCTTCCAACATTCTGTCGAGCTCAATCTTCAATTTTTCCTTATATTTCGGGTTCAATCTGTAGGGTCTTTGCTTGACTGTCTTTGCATTTGGTTTCAAATGTATTCTCATTTCTCCCATAGGTCCTTTGATTCCCTTCATATCAGTGAACTTGGTCAGGAACAAGCCTTATATTCGTGTAATAACTCTGTAATCTTGTAAATGGTAGCAACATCCCAATAATCTCCGACATTGGAAAGATTCAATGTCTCCTCTGTCCCAATATTAACTTTCTTTATCTTGATTGGATTTCCAATGAATGGTAGTTCAACTCCTGGTCCTTCCACATCCCTGTGACCTTCTGTCTCAGCAATGTTTACCTTCCTCGGATCATCATGTTCATCGGCATTAATGTTGTAACATCCTTGTAATTTCTAGAATGGCGTAGTCCATTCATCCTCTTCTTGATCCAAAGGGGGACTAGATGACTCTTTGAATACTTTCTACCTCACAATATTTAATGCTTGATCTATTGAGGGAAATTCACTTTCAAATAAAAAGGTGGTTACAAAATTCTGGATCATACCTTCCCAATATGAAGTGACAAGGCACAACTCCGCTTGAAGGTACTAGTTTATAGGGATCATGTCCAGTGTGTTAATGAATATATGTACCCATTGTTCTCGAGAAATGTCACTCCAGGTCTCTTCACAGCTTTGTACATGGTCCTTTGGGCAGCTTCGACCTGTGTAACTCACTTCGCAGTTTCCTACTTGTGCTGAGAACCGCATTGTCATGAAAGTTAGACATTGTGTCCAGTCTGCGATGTTTCCTTTGTGTGTCCCCCACCATCTTGCTGGTGTAGATTTTAGGGCCTCATCCATAGCCAACAACCTCTGTTGTGCAGGTACAATTGTTTCAAAGTCCATCAAGAAGGATTCTAAAGGATTCAGACCATCAAAGGTAGGTAAGTTACTTGTTGTTGTACCAATCCAATGAACTTCTCTGGTGAGTCAAGCACATCTCCTTTTGGATACTTCATACATCTGGTTCTGCCAATTCTCCAGCACTTCTTCTAAATCTGATGAGCACGCGCTGTCGCTTCACCAGCTTAGATTCCCATCAACATTACGATTAATGTAATATTGCAGTCTGGTTGTTAATTTGTAGATGTTTTCCAGCTCATATGCATAGCCTTCTTCTCTGATGGGCTTTGTATACCGTAGACCTTCATCTAGATCTAAGGGTGAAATGACCCTAAGGACATCTCCTTCAATTGTCATGCGTATTTTATTTAAATTGACCACAGTATAATTGTTGAAGGCCTAATCAATTCCTAGTAATGCAGGGTAAGGGCAGCTATCATCAACAATTTCAATTACCTCAAAGTATGCAAAGGTTCTAACTTCGTCGATGTCCACGGGGACATGCTCCACTCATCCAAATGGGCTGACAAATTGATGATTAGCCATGTGAATCCTGATAGGGGAGTACGTCAGCTTGGGTTTTCCCATCATTGCCCAAGTTTTCTTTGTCATGACGTTGACCTACGACCCTAAGTCGAGGCCACGTATTCTATATCATATTCTCCTATTTGAGCATTCAAATGTAATTCTTTGTTCGTTCTTCTCTTCTTACCAATATGGTGTACTGCCCTATTTAGCAAGGGGTCTACCTTTCCTAGCTCATACTTCCTAATTAGGTTCTATAACTCTTGTATAGATTTCTCATCCTGAATTAATTTAAGACAAGTGTACAAAAAATCGATGAGCATACGTACCTCTTTTCCTTCTTTATGCGCATTCGATTGATCAAATGCCTGAGGCATTCCGTACTCTTTTACTTCTAGTTGTGTTCTATATGAGTATCCTTGGTTCCTCTTGAACTCTTGTCTTGCTTCCTCAAAGATTCGTCTGTCTTTCTTTGCATCAAAAGCCTGAGTATTTTCCTTAGCTTTCCTGATACCTGACTCTTCCATGATCTTTCTTTGGATTGTTCTATCCTCTCCTGTAGCAATGCCTCCCCGAGTAATGACAACAACTCTAGGTTCGGTTCCACGAGGTTCAGCATATATCAGTTGTACTTATGGGTTATGCTGGGGTCCTTGTCTTTCCTGAAGCTTAGTCAATAGCATAGGGAATTCTTCTATGACGTGCTTGAAAGAGTTACAATAACTACAGTTTGTGCAAGGGTTATGACAATCCCTTGCTAAGTGTCCTGGCTGCGCGCAGTTATAACAGATAATTTGTCCTCAGCCTCGGCCCATACCTCCTCCTCATCCTCATCCTCTGTAGCCATAGTGAGGAGTGAAATTTCCTCTCTCTGGAGGGTTTTACTATGCATTATTTCCTTCTTGGTGTACTTCTCCTTGGATCTTGTATATGTCCCTCGACCTCTCATGCATGAGATCGTAAGCTCTACAATCTCGATCATCATGCCCCACTAATTTACAAAATGTGCAGTACAAGTTTGTGGGTGTCTGAACATACTTTTGCATGTAATATCACTCACCTGGGCGATGCCTATTTCTGCATACATCGCACCAGGGTAGGTTAACTTGCTTCAAGGGGCTCGGTGCTCCTAGGGCCAAATACTCATGAAACAGGGGAAAATGTTCTTTATCATGAGCTTCAGATATTCATATTACACACCGAATATCTTCTCTTTTTTCCTTCCCCTTGTCCTTCTTCATGTCCTCAACCTGCAGAGATAGACTAGTCAGCTGGCTCAAGATCTGGCTCATGCCTGAGCTAGATTCTCCCATAGGTGTTGATTCAAGATTCATGGCGATCTCCAAAGCTTCTTCCTATGATGCAATCTTATACTGCATCAGAGGGACTTTGATGTGAGGTAAAAATGAAACGATGAACCATTCTTTGTTCTGTTCATCGGGGATCTGAAAGGTTAATCAGCCTGTTAGGGTCTTAAATCTCTAGTTGAACTCCCAAACAGGTTCTGTTACCATTTGTTTGATCTCTTTTAGATCTGTAATACATTGTGACTTGAACTTAGGTTTCTTAAACTCCACAATCAACGCATTCTTGATCTTG
The DNA here is from genome assembly GCA_010110895.2 of Picea sitchensis. Classification (NCBI taxonomy): domain Eukaryota; kingdom Viridiplantae; phylum Streptophyta; class Pinopsida; order Pinales; family Pinaceae; genus Picea; species Picea sitchensis. The sequence goes on from SNQJ01S0040409.1 coordinate 68,470, forward strand.
TTCAGTGGCTTAGGCTGCGTCAGGCCTTGGACAAGTTTCATGTACCAACTCAGTGCATGGTCCCTGAGCGTAGTGCTGAACTGGGTTCTCTTGATGGCTTCATCGGTGATAATTTTAATATTCCATATGGCTTCACACAGGAACCAGTGTTGATCAGGATCCTCAAATCCATCTCCTCTAAAGATAGGGAGCCTCATCTCATCTGCCATAGAGTTCCCTAGGCTTCCTGTCTGAGTATAGGCTGAGTTGATAGTAACAATACTCTGAAGACTTTGGTGTTTCTAACTATTCTGACTGCTTGGTGCTATTGAAACAAAAAGAGGGTTAATGTTACTTACTTTAGTAACCTGCACAGTTCCTAAGGTTTCTGGCTCGCTTTGGCAAAATTCTTCAGCTTCCCCTTCTTCTATTCTGGTGGGCTCTGAATGTTCTTCGTCGGTTAGATCTACCTATTCTCCACTATAGAAACCCTCTTATCAATAGTTTTGCTTAAACAAGTTCTCAAGGTGAACGCCTCAGAATACTTTCCCATTGCGCGTATGTCCAGCTTTTGTGTCGTTGTCACTATCCGAGATCTTGAACATTAGCCTTTTTAGGTCCAACCAATCTACTATATTTTCAAGACGTTCTTTTCATGCAACAACATCTTGATTCTCAGCTTCATAAAGTGCAAAAAATTTCCTCTAGGTCCTTTGAAAAAGTATCTTTCGGCTTGGCTATACGATTATGTTCTGTCAACAACAAACTCGATGATATACCCTCCAATGGTACTATCAAACCAATGATCTACTGCTCTGGATACAACATTGTCAACTCTCCTGACCTTCTGGATCAGTGTCGGTGTCCAAACCACAGGAGGTATAGATCTAATATCGAACTGGGTATTGGCTAACCTAGCCAACCATTCAAACAACTCCTGGTGGATTCCCCCAAAGAAGATCTCATGAATTTTAGTGAAAATGTATCTTTGTAGCCAATCTTTAGTACTCAGTTTAGGGTTCTTGTTCTGGGATTCGACGAAGTCCCTCTCTTGATCCTCTATCCACTTCTAAATATCTATCTTCGATGGGAACCACCTTGACATTCCCTTACACCGATTCCTATCCCGACAATGAAACCATTTGTTGGCACAGGGGCAGACCCAGGGTTCAACGCTCAAGGGAACACCAACAAATCCCTGACTACCATCCCTTTCGACAACATCTACGAAGCACATGAAGTCTCATCCGAGGTAGAGGCAGGGGTGGTTGCAGGAAAAATATGTCTACAACCAGGGGAATAGCAAGTGGTCTAATACAACAATAATGCAACATTCATATATCTTTTATCAGCTAGATCTACTCTGCACAACCATACATATGATCTAACACAATCATGCAATTAACAGTATAACAATTACAGAGATCCAGGCAGTAATCACACACACATAACACTAGATATACGTGGTTCACCTTCTCTCTAGGGCTACGTCCATAGAACTGTGCTTATAATATATTAAGATAAAACTTACAGTTTTGATCTATGCTCTTAGTTAGCAGATATTCTCTCTTCTTCTTTCTGTCTCCCACCTTCCTATGCACCCAGCTATAGGACTTGATCTTCGCACCCAACTAAAGATCTTACAATACCAAAAGGCTCTCACTCTCAACACTCCTCTCTCACATAGTACAATAATTTCTCAACCAACAACAATCAATATCAATACCCAACACTAGTAACGACCCGACATAGTTCCTCTCAACCTCTATTTATACATTATAGTCCCTCACCGATAGCCTTAGGTCAAAACCTAGGTGTCAAAATCCCTAATTACCAAAACCCTAGGTGTCTAAAACCCTAGGTCAACTTGACCCACTTTTTTCGAGCTTCGCCAGTCTGTCTTTCCTTCTTCATCTCGTGGTGATCCAAATCACCTAATGATGGATTTCTCTACTTGCTAAGTTGTCCACGATCCTTCTTCCTTTCTGATCTGTCATCCCTGATCTTCTCGTCCAACAAATTGATTTTTTGTACTTTGCTCCATCCTTCCCGTTCTTTTCCTCACTTCGACTCAGTAACAGTTACTGTGTCTCCCACAAAGCTCACTTTTTACCTTTCCTTCCTTTTTCTTCACTTCCTTCCACAACCAAGGGCCAACAAGAACCTAGGGTTGCAATGAGACATGATGGGGCACGGGAATACTAGGGGCCTATGGAGCTTGGAAGGGAGGCCTTTCAGGCCTAGTTTGGACCACCCCTTGCCCAATCCAATTGAAAAATCTATCCTGAAATAACTGGACTAAGTCTTGTGAGTCAACATCAAAGTGTATGGATAATCTTGGCTTTCTTGGGCCTCTGTTCCAATTACCTCTCCCTTGGTTGCCTCTGCCATGGCTACTTCGGCTGAAACAGATCATTCCTGCATGCATGATTGATTAGAAAATAGTCCCTTTAACAACCATATATGACAAATCCTTAAAAATATGAAATAGATTTTGGCTCATCAACATATCAGACCCATGCAATCCAATCCATACAAATTGTTTAACTGTTGTCGATTAGCAGCGGGTGAAAAAAGGTTCTGGGATATGCGAGGGATTTTTATTGAGCGAAAAAATGATAAAATGAGAGGGAAAAGAATCATGGTTACTGCTCAAAGACAACAAAAAATCAACTGTAATGTAAACCAAAGAATATAAAAATAAGTTCCAATCAAAATAAAATGCGATTTCCAACTATTCCAATATAGAATTCTCTTAACTGTAATTAAATTTTAAGAACATGGACTGAAAAATGGATGTGGGAAGGCGAGGGGGTTGTAATTAGAAAAAATAAAAATAATGGTAGGGAAAGAGAGCAGATATTGTTCATTAAATTAATTAATTAATTCATAAAACTATTAAATATCAAACACAAAAGGTCAACCACCAACCAAATAGTCACTGTGCTCAAATGATCAATTACTGTGTATAATTCAATCAATTTTGTGCATTAACTTGCTCACTGTTCATAATAAAATATTTCACATTGTGTCATCCAAACAATACAATATGCATTCCACAACAACCTGTAGAGGAGATCTATTCTTCTCATTTATCCAATTAATATTTTAAAACAATCCCCAAATGAATAAACAATCGCTTATTTCCACTTTGTTCAGTGTCAACTCATCAACCACTTTCCATCAACAATTAAATTCTAATAAGACCATATTGCCAAAACACCCGTGCTTATCTCTGTTAAGATGTATGATATTCATTAAATGAACATAGTGGATAGTCAAACACAACGATCCATATTTTAATTGCAAAGATCCTGATTTTCCATTTAAACACACAGACAACAATTACCATTTCAATTCATACGACATTGTGGGATACACACACCACTTAAAAAAACACGAGATCATTTCTATGAATGTCATTTCTAACTACTTGAATATAAACATCCACAATGCTGGGCTATCAATCCAATACAATGAGGCAACAACAACATGCATGATCATCTCACAAATTGATCAAATTAACAAAACCATATTTTTGTAAAACCCACGACCCTTTCTGATGGTGCAATCAATATAATATCCATAACATATACAATGGATGGCCATGCCATGATTACCATGATTGTAATATTCTCATTCGAAAATTTAAAACACATAGTCACAACAATTATTAACTCAACCTATCATGTTGTGGGAACGCCACACATACCCACGCATCATGCATGAAGCATTGATGTGTATTAATCAATTGTAAACTAATTTTGGGTTAACAATTCAACAATTACAATGTAACAGATAGCGATTGTGCATTCAATCCAATTCTCCAATCAACCAAATTACCATGTTGAGTTTATCAATTCAATTGTCATAATAACCAATGCAGTGACTAAATACCACAAACAACACCACTGTCAACATAATCAATGGAGACGAGCCAGAAATCAAACACTGTTGACAATACCAAACAACTCATAACAATCAACAATATACCCAACAGGGTATCACGGTTCCCTATATCAAAACTCGAGCTTGAGAAATCAAGGGTTTTCTCTATAGGCCAACACAGGGAGACTGGAGTCGAATCCCATAATTGGGTGAGAACCTCCAAGACTAACGGCGCACACATAGGGTATACCACCAATAAATTCACTGAGAGGGTGACAGTTCATGAGATATGAGAGATTGTGAACAAAGGACCAAAGGCTCCATTTTGGCCTTGTAACAACACTTAGAACATGCAGGGTATAACCCTCATGGCTCTCCCAATCAACCAACTAAAAACGCTGAGATAAAACAAAGCCAAGAAGAAGCAATATAACCCACTGCACAACCATCAGTAGCATGAACAAACTGATGCCCAAGTGAAACAAAGCACAGTGACACGAGGCGCTTCAAACCCAATAAACCCCATAACAACAAACGACTGGGTATGGTGATAAGAAAGCGTGGAGACGACCAACCAATCTGGACCAAATAAAAACCCTTAAACCAAGACCAATAAGGATGACAGAGGGCCTTCATGGCTTCTAACACTTAGAATGATCAATAACACTGTGACTTCAATCATTATTTCAATGAAAACCACACCAACGATTCATTCCAGAAAAATATCACAAATTTAGACAGTTGCAAGACTTAAGGAAAGAAAAGACCCATACATTCCAAGCCAATATCCATTTCATAACCAAAGCAGATTCATGGATGGAGAAAAGACATACGTGTAACCAAAATCACTTTAAAATGCGATTTGGCTAAGCGGTTCTTCCTCTGCTTAAAAGTCGGAGCCTAACCACAACAAAAAATAGTTGAAAAAAATCCTGACTAAGGTGGTGGCCAGTGGAAGGAGTAGGAGTGACGTTCAATAAATGCACATCACCTCCACCCCCACTCATTCAATTCCTTAGTACACGCTATCCAGCCTCCCATTAACACATTCAATTAAACCATGCATTGGAATTAGCAACCATCACTTGCCAAACAAACCACCCACATCACCTATAACCATTTCTGACTATACAATAATGCATATCAACTATGTTTCCAAATAACTCAATAAATCTCATATTTATTAGGTTGTTAGCTAGTATTAACAACGATTATGCACGTAGTGTAGCGTAAGGGCATAGTATAGTTCCTTCCTTTTGCACTTTGTTATATTGCTTTTATCTCTTTTCAACTGCTCTTATATATTAATGCTAACATGTCTCTTGTGCAGGTCCCACAGTAATGAATCCAAGAACAGATGGAAATGATAACAGTGGATAACATAGGCCATCAAAACATGAAATTGGAGCCTAGAGAAGTAAAAAAAACACATAAAATGCCTTATCCATCATTCAATTTTCGTAATTAGAGCCAACACATAGTAGGCCTTATCCATCGCCAATACAACCAAGATTTCATCAAACCATGTAAGTTGTGTCGAACAACATCATAACCATGAAATAAGAACTAGATTTGATCTCCCCAATATACAAGGGGGTCCCACCTACTAGTATTATTTATCTTGTTAGCTTATAATAATAGGCTTTAGCAATACTTTGCGGGCAAAAATTCATTGATGATTTTAATCGTCAACAAACTGGCGACTCCACAAGGAATTTTTTTTTCAACAAATTTAGAACTCAGAACTCAGGTTTTCATAGACCAAGAACAACAGGTCAAGAAGATATAACCAGGAAGATTATGCAATAGGGGGAAGTGAGTGGATTTAATGGAAAAATGACAGGGAATTCGGGAATAGCTCATGAAAAGTGTTAAGTATGAGGGGTTTTACCACTGTGTGCATAATCGTTCAACCGAGATCGACTCTTAACTTCAAGGAGAAAATTTATGGGCTTACTCTCTTAAATTATCAAATGGATGAAGAAAAGGAAAGAAGAAGTGGGAGATAACCAATTCTTTATAAGACATCAGTGAAAGAAGATAACAAATTCAAGTGTGCTTTAGGGAACATCGTAACAACTGTGTAATCTTGATTGGTATTGACTAACAATGCTTTGCAGGAGTGTCACTGTGGTAGAACTGATCCAAGATCTTATTTTGACCAAATTAACTAAAGATGGTAGGAAACAAAATCATGATAGAATTAAAATTGCAAGATTAAAACAACAACAATAAAATGACAGAAACGTAAAAGCAGTAGGAAAGAAAGTAGAAGTCAAACTACTATAAAGTAGAAAAGAAAATAGTGCAAAAATTGAAAGCAAAGCTAGTTTACTAGTATACAGAAAATCCAAACAACATTATAACTTTTCACATTGGTCCCTCGTAATGTTTCAAGCAAGAACCGTTAGTGCTGTAGGAAAAAATTGCTCCTGTGAATCCTTTAGAATGTAAGAGTTAGTGTCCAGGACAAAAGCAATTTTGAAAGGATCCATAAATAACACTTGGAACTCTGAGGTAATTATCATCCCCTTAACATATATGATTAGATCATCAAGGTAGATATGGATACTGATAAATTCATCAAGATTTGTGTGTATAGGTCTTTTAAAAGTGGTACTTACATCAGGTAAGCAAGAAAATAGGAATTTATAAGTCATGGTACCCCAATTGGTGATAAGAGTGGTTTTGTGAACATTTGCCCGTTTTCCCTTGATTCTACTGTAACCCAAAATTTTTTCAAGGGCCTCATCTTTGACCTTACAACCTGTTGTAGAATCATTTCCATATTGAGGGTTTTATCACCCCATAAATTATGGGAATCTACTTACGACTTGGATATTATTGATATTATCTGTATCTAGTGTTCTTATTGGAAATTCATTTTTCATTTTTGCAAAAAGAAAAAGAAAAAGAGAAAAGAAAAAGAAAAGAGGGCAAATTCATTTTGCAAAAAGAAAAAAGAAAAGAGAAAAGAAAAGAAAAGAGGGCAAAAAGATTGAAACTAATCCCCATTGCAATAACAGTGACTTGGTCAATACCTTTCAAGCATGTCCAAGCTCTTTACTCAACGTTGATAGCTAGAATTATTGAATGCCTGATCTGGTCCATCTAACTCGACCGCGATTCCTAGGTTGGGGAATTATGAATACATCTGATCAGACCATCTAACTCGATCAGATAGCCCCTAGAAAGAATTTTAACCCAACAGCTTAATCGGTTAATTTCCCCAGTGAGAGTAGGTTAGAATGTAGATTAGCTGCTTGGCCTCCCTTTCCCAAATAAAGGTAGATCGACAAAGATGTTACCCTATGACTCCGATGCCTAAAGTGTAGTTGAAAGATGTCCCCTCGGTGGTGTATAGAAGAAAAATCGAGAAAAAACCCATGTGAAAGCACTAACCCTAAGTTTTTCCCTACATATGACATTTTTCGCTCCTGACCTATCCTTCATGCACCTTCCAATGGTCCAAATCGCGATGATTATATCAACAGCCCACATTTGATTCAGGACCCCCAGCGCTCTTTCTTTAACCAGTATCCCAACGCGTAATATTTTGCACGATCTAGACGGGTCCGTAACGTAGCTGCGTATCCACAAATATTGATTCCTGACCCCCTACCGCTCTACCTTAATGGAGGGGGGTCCGACCGGGTTAGTAAAGCATGCCAGATTCAACGGTTCTAAGAAGAGCGCCAAATCAATCCATCCACTTTGATTTGAACTCACCGCTCACTTTACCTGAGGGGGTATGGAATTGATATTAAGGAGCGCACAGATCTGGACGACCATCATACCAGTGCGCAGATCCATGGTTCTTAACGCATTCCGGACCGCTTCCTTTGGTGTTCTCGCTGGCCTTTAATCGTGTTAGGGGTCCGCCTATTTTCCATATCGGCCCCTTGTTACACATGGCGCATTTCTATAGGTCCAGAGGTCAATTTCCCCGCCTGCTACCTAACATCCCATCACCCCTAGACGCCATCCTCCACTATGCCCACTTGTCCTGTCCCCGGGTCCAAGTCCCATCCCGTTACTGCTGTTAGTCCATGTTGTCAGCGCCATAACACCCTTCATTCATGAACAACCCCCTTTGGCGTCTTTACCCCCAATCACAAACCTTCACCGCCATTCATGCTTCAGCCACCACCGCCATATCACCACAAGTGGCCTCGCTGTCATGTCGAATCGCTTTTTCCGACCCACCCGCGTAAGCATTTGAATAAAATACCACAGTCGGCTTTTCACTTGTTATTCATTCCTCGTGCCAGAAACATCCGTCGCACTAGAGAACATATCTATCGTCTTCCCATTGACTTCCCGTCGTTTTCCTCCACCCCTTGTAGACCCTACTAACGTGTTTGTTGCAGGTACATTTATGAAGATGGTGTCTAAAATGAAGCTAGCTAAAGAGGAAGAGAATCCGTTCAATCCTCCTCCGGTTGACCTGGATAAAATTCTCCTGGTCGACAAGGACTGTTTGATAGCCGATACAATATGCAGTTTCAAATTCTCCTCACCGTGGCTCCTCGAGGTTTTCCCCGACTGAAGACGAACACCGAGTCCACCTCACTCCAGACTTTCCTCAACCATACTCTCTAAATTTCCCTCCATTTCCAGGTCCACTACGTCCATGACCAGAAAGCCATTTCTTCCTCGTCCGAGGACGTCCTCTTTTTCATCACCACCGAAGATACTATCGGTCTTCAAATGCCGCAGAATCACCCGAGCAGAAGTCACAATCTCTTTAACTTAAATCCTCACCGAATCAGGCTCCAAAATGACCTTCCCACAAAGAGCTCAGATTTTCGATCTATTTTCTCCCACTTACCCAATTCCCATCCACCAATCCCCCGTACCCCTTGTCTATGTTTTCTACCAAAGGGAATCAAATTACTTCATCTTTGTGTGCCCTGCTCGGGTACTATCCTGATCAATGGTGGACGAGCCGCCCATCCCGGGCTTCCTCTATCTATCTTTCTCAAATGAAGAACAACCAACCACGCAGTTTTATTACAACACTTTCCTAGCCAAGAATATGGCCAATTTCCCAATCAAGGCAGCTGTTCGTAGTATTCCATCCATTCCACATTAAATCTCCTCTATTTGCCTAGGTTAACTTCTCCATGCGTAAGATGAACGCCGACGTAAATAATGATGGACTTCTCTCTTCTACAGCACAATTGTTGAATATGAATTCACGGCTTTCATTGACCAGTCTTACCAATCTCCGGTAGTATGTTATGGCATGCCCGGTAGAGTCGCTTTAATAAATGATGAGGTCCCGCACCTCTCGACAACGCTCTCGACGCGGGTAGTGGGCCATGCCGTAAACTGCAACAGAAATCAGAACAGCGAATTCTGACCTTATAAACCGCCTTGGTAAAAATTCCGTAAGAGTCTTCGCCGCGACCAGAATATATATAAGGCAGATTATGAATCTTTGACGATATTCACTCTTTGTTTCCCCTTTAAGAAAGTGAGTTGAGAATCATGGTCAACAATCGCTCATCCGCAATACCGAGAGGTGCGTGGGAAGAAACATCGAATTTTGAAGGGTATGAATTTCTCCACAAGTTTCATATGGTGTTATGATCCACATGGGATCATTCGCATTACGAGGGTAAAAAATAGAAATACCCCGTATACTCAATGAGCCCGGGCCGCATCGGAGGGTTGGCGCGAATCAGTGCGTATGGTTGCCCGATAATTTTGTTAGACTTGTTAGGCTACTCTCAACGTAAGCACGCTACCACACTTCAGGTCCTCAAGGAGAAGAGGCTCCGACAAGAGTCATCTCCTCCTCGGTGGATCGAGGTGTCTTCAGAGGAATTCCACATTCACTCCAAGAAGTCAAAGACAGTCTCAACCTCCTGCAAAGACTACAACAAGCAACAGTAGAAGCTACCACAGTGGCCACCATTGGGGCCAAGCAATTTAGTTTCCTTTTCGTCTACAGTCAGCATAAAGAGGGAACAAAAGAGATAGAACCCAAATATTCTCCCTTGGATACACTGCCAAGCAAGACTGAGCCCAAGCTCGGGCATTTTTTAAAAATATGACTTGATCAGAAAGAGGAATCATATGCTCACAAGCAACACCTATGCATAGTTCCGTAAGCAACTCCTCCACGCTCTAGTATAGACTTCTTCAACATTTGATAGCTGCAAAAGGGTAGGATGCATATGGCATTCCTACAAGCACAGATGGTGGATCCCAAGGTGATGTCCGATTACAAGAGGGCCACGTTTAAGTTTCAAACAAAGGATGTGCATCCTGGCAGAGATCGATGGATCCTATCAGCAAACGGAGAAATGATTTTCACACTTTGGCCCACGCTTCAACTTCTGCATCAAAGTTTCGGGTGGCTTTGAGAAATGCCTGCATCAACCGAAGTTGGAGAAAATATCTTCCTTCGTGAAAGATAATCGGATAAAGACACTAGAGGAGCTGGTCCCCGTGGGCCAGGTTACGCATCCCGCAAAACGCCAAGGCTGTCGGGAGGGAAATGATTAAAAAGAAGAATGTCAACATCGCCGCATTGAGAAAGCAGCTAATCTCCCTCCAACAGAGGACCCAAAGACGAAATAAATAGTTGCTGAAAGGGAAATTTAAAAAGGATGAGATGTCAAAATTACTCATGGAGCAGAATACTCAGCTAAAAGAGATGGAGGCAGAGATAGAGAGACTGCTCAAGGAGAAAGAGTTGCAAGCCAATGGATGAATCCTAACAGTGCCATCCCAGCAACACCAATGGTGACAAATTTTCCATCTGCAATCAAGGCACCCTACCGTAAGGAGCACCGACCGCTAAGTCTATGGAGAGAATGAACCCGCAAGAGTCAGAAATCAAAAGCTATAGAGTTGGAGAATCTCCAAGAGCTGAAGACTTTTCGTATCGATTCTCACAAGGAGGAAGGTGTGACCGAGCAGATCAGAAAGAGTTGCAGCAATTAAACAAGATATAGTGGCGTGAAAACATTACCGGTTAAAGAACTAGTGTGTGGATGGACATTTCTAAGTCCATTAATGAAATCTGACCAATGGTTCAAACATACTAAATTTAATGAGTTTCTCGAGGAGCAAAACAAGTCGGAGAAAATCGTGACGAATCGGTACAGCCCAAGCTAACGCAAATCATAAGGTTCCTAAATTCCAAGACGCTGGAGGAACTCGAAGAATTGAAAATTGAAGACAGGACAAAAAACCATATTGGAGGTGAAAAGAATTCTGACCAAAAGAGGCCTCATACTTCAGCTCGAGGAGAAAATCCAATTTATGGATCAAGGAGTGCAGAAGTTTTTTCACAAGATAGATGTTCTGCAAAGAAAAGGCATGCCTAGTATGAAGGTCATAAAATGCATAAAACGAATATACCTTCCCTTATTATAAGAAAAAGGTTGGCTGAAGTGTCTAAGGAAAATTCTAAGTTTGCGGGTATACAGCGAAGCATCACAGGAAGAGAGTATCTCATGGATGATTTGCAGTTGGATATTAGTATCCAGCATGAAATTAAGCATATCTTCGTCACCAAGCCTACATTTTCTAAGTACACAGACATGGACGAAGTGTACCGGAGGTTGCTCAAAGTCACAGTGCCAGGTCACATCAGGTGGGAAGAACTGTGCGATCTACTAGACTAAGCAGATGAGCTGTTGCATCCAGTCACCTGTCCTGTCAGAAGAGGTTGCGATGGCACCTCGCCAACGGCCTACCCCGGGAATCCAACAAACAGTTGTAATGAGTCATCAAAACAGTTTTGATTAGTTAAGTTAGTTAGTCTAAAAATAGTATGAGCACGTCTTGATCAGTTATGACAAGAGCGTATGTATTTTGTTACAAATACTTCATTTTCAGATGTATTGAGGGTTGTAAATTTGCACACCCGATTGCTATCAAGCTGTATCATTTTGAAGAGATCCACCATTAATAAAGAAGAGGCATTTCACAGGATTCTTGCGTATGTTCACTGGTGATGTGATTCTCTGAGTTAATGTTTTCTTTCTCCGTATTTCATTTTGTTGTCTGAATCTAATCTTTACGAATAGCATTATGTTGCAGGATTTATCTCTGATACCCTATTTCCGATTCTAGAGATTTAAATGTTTATCTTCTAAATATATTCAATTAAGAGATTCTTAAGTGCTTGTTAGTTGAAGTTATTTTCCTCATCTGTTCTTCCATTCATCATTTAAAATACGAAAAGATCCAGTGAATGTATTACCTCGCCTTGTGAAAAACTTCTTTGGCGTTTCTGGTTATTTCTCGGAATTGATTAAACACTGACCCCATAGCCCAATGGATGTGTAGTTTGTCTCAACCAACTTTAAAAACCTTTACAACAAAACCCAAGATTTATTTAACTAGCCTAATATCTGAAAACAAAACAAAGCTAAATCATATAGAGAGATCCCTCTCTGAAGCTGGAAGGGCTAGGTCCCAGCTTTAAAAGTGGTTGGTTAAGGTTACCTCTGTAGATTTCTTCTTTCTCAACCTCTTGGAAATTTACCGAGTGCTAACAGAGGGGAGGAAAAGGATTTCTCATAATAGCTTGACTTAAAGTGTAAAAACTTATGCAATTTCTAATACGATCAGTGGTTCTTGAAACAAGTACCTAATTGCAAACCCATTCAAAGTAGTCTGGAAAAATAATCCCAGCCCTTAAGAAATTTTCCAACTCCCTTTGAAAAGTTTCTTTAAATGTAGAGTTAATAGGTCTTTGTTTTTGCCTAGCTGGTTTCATGCCTTCCTTGCTAGGGATAGCATGTTGTATAAGACCAGGATCAAAAACACGAAGATCCTTATAAAACCAAGCAAAAACATCTTGAAATTCACCAAGTATCTTGGAAAACTTCATTTCTTCTTTATCATAACATTGGGTACTTATTTTAACATTCCTTGAAGATTCGAGTGCCCCAATATTCAAGGAGACGGTTTGAACCACCTTCCTTCTTGACTCCTCTTTTCTCTATTTCTTTTTATTGCCTACATCACCCAATGAAAACGAACTCTCAAGAGGAGTCAAGACCTTAGGAATCTTGTTGTCTTCTATGGATATAATTTCCTTGGGATTAAGAGGTTCATCTTGAATGAAAGCACACACACTCTCATCGTTAGGGAGGCCCTGCCAAGATTCTACATTGTCATGGATATGTGGACGATATAGAGATTGAAAAGAACAAGCAAGCATGTGAGGCAAAGGTTGTTGATTAGGAGAAGCTGCAAAGACAACTAACCGATCAACCATTGAATTCAACTTCATCTTAACATGAGTGATATTGAAAGATAACATGTTCGAGATAAGTGCCCAAACAGTCTGAGTGTATCGTTTTATCAAATTGTTTCTAGGAGAGTGAATTTTACGTACAATATTCACAACAAGCTCGAAATCCCCAAAATCTAAAAGGTGACCACAACCAAGGTTATAGGTGTTCTCAATGCCTAATAATAAATCTTCGAATTCAGTGACATTGTTAGCACAAGCGAACTCCAACCTGTAAGAAAAGTTATAGATTTTCCCTATAGGAGAAATCAAGATAATTCCATCTACATTACCTTCATTAGAGCATGAACCATGTAATTTCATGTGCCACATACCATCATATAAATCAATTTTTTCCATGGGAATGTTATCCTCCTCAACAAATATGGAATACAGTCCTAGGTATTCTTCGATATAGTTTACATTAGGTTGTGGGACACTCTCTATGCAAGGTGATATCATTCCCTCTCTAGGGACTATGATGTTTTTACTGTTCTGAGGAATGGATAAATGTGTTTCGTCGAGTGAGAGGTATCCACCCGTTAAGGCTTTCCAATCTCTTCCCAAGATGATTGAATAATTTCTTACTGGCGTATAAATTACCTGAATACTAAGGGTTATCCTTATTTCAGGGTGTGTGCACAAAACTAAGGTTACATCTTTAATATCACCTATGGTTGTTTGTTGTATGTTATTATAGGAGAGCATGATTCTAGCATTTTCATTTGTATAATACAAGCCTAGATCTTCCATAATAATCTTTGACATCACACTTGGGCCCGAATTGCCATCAATGAGGCAACAATGGGCAATCTTATCCATAATGTTTACAGAAATGTAAAAAGGGGGATTTTTTACAGGTTATCTAAAGTTATGTACACCTACTTTATTTACAGAGGAATCCTATTCGTTTACCTCTTCAAAAAGATTGGCTACAACAAAAGATTTTCCTTACATGAATTGTTTCAGATGCATCTATTGTTTAGGGATGACAACCATGTTCAGAAGCATTGCATCTTCTTTGATGTTGGCCAACTAATTCAAGATATTTTACTTGGAAGAGGGGACATGGGAAGTTGTTCCTCGACTGTCATGAACCTTAGGAACCTGCACAGTAGAAGTGGGTGAGGATGACCTCGGGATAGAAGAATTGTGGGGAGGATCAAATTTTTCCTTGGGAGCATAGACTTTGTTCCTAGTATTGATGATCATGACATCTTCTGGCTTTGCAAAATCTAGGACAACGATAGTAGTTTCTGGTCTTTTACCAAAGATATTATCTCTGACACTCTTCCTTACCTCACATGTGGCTTCCTTGTGGTGTTCCTTGCAGAAGTTACACCAACTTTGAGGAAATATATCTTTAGGCTAAAAATTATTCTCAATTGGACTTCTAAAGGGGGTGCAGAAGAGGATGAAGGTCTAGGGGTGAGAGGGGAGACAGTCCCCTTTCGCTCATTCGCTATCATACGATTGTTCATATCTTGTACTAGTTGTAAGAGGGTGGACATGTCTATCTATTTAACTGAATCTCCCTCAGGAAGACCTGTTCTTTCAAGTTGTTCTTCATACTTTGAACAAGTAAGCAGAGCGGAACCGAGATTATCAATGGATTTTTCCTCAAGCCTATGACGGTAGGGGGAAGGTAATGCATTGTAGTAATGCATGAAAGAGGCTTATTTATGAGGTTGAATGAGTTTGGGGATCTGATTGTATATCTTAGTGACATGCAATTTGAAAGACTTGATGGTCTCACCATCCTTATAGGTGACGTTATTATATTCCCATAACTTCTCGGCTGGGATTTTAGCTTGCCCATAAGTGGATATGAACCAATAGATTAACTCCTCCCAAGTAGACAAAATATTAGGAGGAAGGAAAAATAAATCAATTGTAGCCTTTCCTTCCAAGGAATTGATGAATAAGCGCATGCAAGTATCATTGTCATTGGCTCTTATGTTGTGACAGGTGTTACACATAAAAAATACTCACTTTGATAGTGTCACAAGTGTCGTCATTACAAAGGTCACAAGTGTCGCATTTTTCTCACAAGGTCGCGAGTGTCACATGTTGCTCACAAGTGTCGTAAGTGTGAAAGAGAGCATGCTTCCATGATGCCTATGTCATGCCTATAACGACATGAGGAGGACATTTGAAACACCTCAAACACTTGATTTGGAAGAGGAGAAATGAGTCAGTAGGCTTACAAACCTTTTTCCATCTGAAAGCACCTCAAAAACTAAGTTTTGGAGGAGAGTGCTCCCCTACACCTCTTCTGGGAGCGCTAGTGCTCCCCCTTACACTGTCTGGGAGTGTTATAAAGCTCCTTTGGCCCTTTTGAGGGAGAACTAGTGTCTTCAGGAGTGCTAACGTCCCCCTTAAGCCTACTGGGGAGTGCTACAACACTCTAATAGCCCTTTTGAGGGAGCGCTACCTATTTTAGGCAGCAATTGAGTTGTTGAGATGAATGGGGGAAGGATCTTTTCATTCATAGAGTCAGCCATCTCAAATTTCTTGTCTCAATACCCATGTCAGTCCATGTTCATTTGATCGACTGATTACATCTCTGTGTCTGTTTCGTGTCTTTGATGGGGGATACATCAAGGCCCTCCCTCGATGAGTCTATTCCTGTCGACTTCAACACATTATCCAGGAACTAGGCTTAGAAACTAGTTAGTACTTTGGGACCTGCATGCCTCAATGGCATGCCTCCTCACATCCGACAGTGGGTTTACATCATTGACCTCTGATCGGATGATTACGTGAATGTTCGACTCCAGCTCATCCATTCACATTCGTTGGAATGTATTAGAGTACCTTGGG
>SNQJ01S0040409.1:127274-139833 GCA_010110895.2 Picea sitchensis
TGGGTCGTGGTCTTCCAGAAATGATGCCCCCCACAAAGGCCATTGTGGAAATCAAAGGTAACTTTCTGGGCTTCCTGTGGATTCAAGTACCTTAGAAACACTCCTAGAGGGTCTCTCTAGTACAAGACATGGTCAATGAGGCAATATCTGACCACTTTGAGCTTTAAATCTCTTGCCTTTCTTTTTCCCATCCCATCAGGAGGCTTTAATTCTTGCAGAAAATACAAAATGTCTCTGTACCAGTTGCATTATTCTAGTAATAAGTCACCCTAAGATCTTTGGCTGGACGACTCAACTTGCTGATTTTCAGAGCAGGCATTGATGAAGCTAACCCCCAAGGCCTTGCAATTGGATTCAACCACCAGCTTGGCTAAACCTTGCCCTTTTACCAACTTTGTGGGATTTATCTCCAGGTCAAACTCTAGGATCTTGGCAATCCATTTACCTCTTCTCCCATCTATGTCAGGCTGTATAAGGATGTCCTTCACAGAGGCTGAAGGAACATATGCAGTCACTCTTGAGTGCAAGACATAGACTCTGAAAGATTTGAGAGATTTCACCAAGGCATAGGCCTGCTTCTCCATGATCTCATACCTGATTTCGACATCTATCAATGCCTTACTGAAGAAAGAAATGGGTTTCTCTCGCCCTTCTCATTTTTTTGCAATAAGACCGCTTCTATTGTATTAAAAGAAGCAAAAGAAAAAATTAGGAAATCCTTGGAATAATCAGGACTGATCAGCATAGGTGCCTTAGTCAATGCCTTCTTTATTTGGACAAAATATTCCCTGGGTTCAACAATCCATTTTACTTCATTTCCCTTTCTGAGAATGGTTGTGATGTGTTTCACCACCTCAGCAAAATTTGAGACGAACCTCCTCAGAAAGTTAATCTTCCCTAGAAAAGTCTGGACTTCTTTTCTAGACCTGGGAAGTGACAGGGTCTAAATTGCCTCTACCCTACTGGGATCAATTCTCACTCCCTCTATTGATACTATATGGCCTAACAACTTCCCCTCCTTCATAGAAAACAAAGATTTCTTGGGATTTAAGGAAAGGCCAAACCTTTGGCATTTCAAGAAATTTTTTCTCAAGTGACAACAATGCTCTTTATCAGACCTGGAGAAGACTGTGATGTCATTCATATAGATCACCACAAACCGATCTTTCCCCCCGATGAAGGCTATGTCCATGGCTCACTGAAATGTTTCCCCTGCATTCATTAGTCCAAAAGGCATTTTGGCATACATGAATGTGCCCCATGGAGTGGTGAAGGCTATCTTTTCTATGTCCTCAGGCATGACTGATATCTAATTATAGCCAGAAAAACTGTCAATCATGGATATCCTAGATGCACCAGTTACCCTCTGCAATATGTGTTCCATGTAGGGAAAGGGATATTTGTCTTTCTTTGAGCTCCTGTTCAGGTTCCTGAAATCAACACAAAGCCTGATTTCTCCACTTTTCTTCCTTACAGGAACCAAATTGGCCACCCACTCAGAATATCTCAAGGAGACAATGATTTGGGCATCTAACAACTTCTTCACTTCTCTCTCCATCACAGACAACAACATGGGATTTATCTATCTTAGCTTCTTCCTGAATGGTTTAGCCTCCTCCTTCAGTGGGATCTTGTGTTCAATGACTGATGTGTCATATGTCTTGAGGTCTTCATAGGTCCATGAAAACACATCAGCAAATTCTCTTAATAACTCAGTATATTCGGCCCTCTGTTCTTTGTTCAGGCTTCTTGACAACTTGACGAACTTAGGCTCCTCCTGTGTGCCAATGTTGCATTTAGCCGTATCAGTGTCTCCATCTGAAACCCTACCCTTTACTGCCACATCATTCCCATCAAACAGTCTTTCTAAAGGGACTAATCCCTTCGGAATGTGATTGCTAGGAAAATGAATAATATGGTGATTAGCAATCTTATTTAAAAATACCTCAGGGTGAGGATGACTTTCGAGATCAGGATCCTAATCAATGTGTAATGCGAATAATTCATCGATGGACTAAATAAATTTTTTGATTTCAATGTCGTCTTCAGATACCTTCCAATGCTTGATATTGTCCAGGATGGATGGCCTATATCTTATCTCGACCCCATATTTGATCTTAGGTGGCAGAGGGATCCTGAACAGACTAGCTAAGATAGCTAAGGAATCGGCCAAAGTATTTTCCTATCTTGGAATAAAATAAATGTTGAAAGCCGAGAAGAAATTATCAATCATGTCCCACACCTCATTTCTGTAACTCCTGAGCCGAGGATGCTTAGCCCGATAAGAATGCCTGACTTGTTGGATTATCAACTCAGATTCTCTAAACACTGATACCTCCTCAATTCCCCTTTCCTTTGCAGCCCTCATACCCAGAACAAGAGATTCATATTCTGCCACATTATTGGTAGCTTCAAATTCCATCTTGTATGACAGGGATATGGTTTCCTGCCAAGGGGCCACAAGAACCACTCCAGCACCAACACCTTCACTAGAAGAAGCTCCATCGAAGAACATATTCCAAACAGAGGTGGTTGGAGGGGGTATCTCATGATTAAAAATGGGTTTCTTTATGATCTTTAAAGGGGCTTCAGGAGTCTCAGTGATCTACAATAAACTAGACCCCAAATCAGTGTCAAGTGCAAAGATGGGGTGATTAGTGGGGTTTTCTTCATCACTAACAATGTAGGCCAGATGAGATTCTCTATACAACCTCCTGTGTTCTCCTCTAAAGAATGGAATGGTGGCATATGTGAGATCCATCTGTAATGTTCCTCCAAGTTTTCTAATCCAAGATCTCGACAACAACATGCCGAACTTGGGGGGAACATTAACTATTAAAATGTCCATGACCACACTCTTCATTGGTAGCTGAAATAAAGAGACCACCAAGTATTTGATGACTCCAAGGCATTGCAACCTCCTTGAATCAAAAGAGTACAAATTGTGATAATCCTTTTTCACTTCCAGTCCCAATTCTTCCATGACTATTTTGGACATACGGTTGTGGGAAGCTCCTGAATCCATGAGGCAATTATGCAGCACCTTATCATGTATGTTCAGGGATGTGTAGAAGGGAGGGGATGAATCATATTTGTCTTCTACCATGGGACCTAGGACGATGACTTGATTTTCATTTTGAATATTTACTTAGTCTGAGGAAGGCTGGGGGGACTCAGATTGTAGTAGTTTGGAGAGAGACCTTTTGAAATCTTCATTTTTAACTAGTTCTGAGAGGGGTACTGGAATTCTAATCTTTTGAATTTCATGTTCAAAACTAAAGGAGGAAAGAGGCCTAGGATATTCCCTTACCTCAGAGACAAGTTCTTTGGCTACTGGCAATGTATTCTGATTTTTCTTCTCTTTAGTAGTGATTGTTACAGGCTTAGCAGGTTTTTCTGCTATGAGGGGCTGATCATGGCTATCAAAACTCCCTTCTTTCTTCTTTGAACTGAGATGATATCTATTAGGAGTGTTGTTGACCCTTTCCCCTTTAACCAACTCATTGACTTGACTGTTCATAAGAGATTCTTGATATATAGATTGAGTCAAATGGGGAAAAGGTAAGCTATCTTCAATACAGTGAATTTCAGGGTTGAGTTCATCTATCTCCTCTCCTTCCTCATGAGAAACTAGGTTATTTTGGAAAGGGGTTTGGATCCTTTTCTCATCTCTATCTTTGCTCCTTTGTTCCCTTAGCAAAGCCTGTGGCATATTATTGTTGGGCCTCCTAAAGCCTCTGTTATCAATATTCTGGGGATTTTTGTACATGGGCTTCCCTTCTAACTCCCACCTTTCCATTCTAGTAAAAAGTCATTTTAGCATTTTAGTTACCTCAACCATTTGAAGGGGAAGGGGAGAGGAATTGGATAGGGAGGCTTTAGGTCTCTTCTTGGATATGTCTCTATCAGCCTTATTCCTGAATCGGTCAACAACCAATATGTTAGATTCTACTTCCACGACTGCATCCTGCATGTGAGCCAAAGTAGTGGCTCTCCTTTCCCTCAACAAAAGGAAAAAATCTGGATCAAAAGTGCTAGCATAAGTGATCTTAGCAGAGGCTTCTGAGGCCTTTATTTCAGTGGGGATCTTATTGTACATTTTGTTGAATCTCTTGGAGAAGTCAGAGACATACTCTCCTTCCTTTCTCTTCAAAGACCCAAACTCTGTCATGTAATACATGAAGTCTTTTTTGTCTCCCCACTGTCTCAAAAATGCATTATCCAAAGCCTCAATCCCATCAATAGATCCAGGAGGCAGGGCCCTAAAAAACTTTCTAGCCTCGCCTTCAAGGCTATGGATGAAAATCCTCATCCATACGTCTGCATGCATGATAACATGATCATCTGTAAAATTGTAAAAGGCTTCAAGGTGTTCTTCTGCAGCTATGTCCCCTTTGCCTATAAACTTGGGTAGCTGCTTAAGGTAGCCATCTGCTAGAAGGGTGTTGAGAGGCGAAGGTAACAAAAGGGGAGTATACCTAGCAGCTATTATAGCCTCCATTCTGGTCATGGGGGGATTTTCTCCTGCCATAGGAATATTAGGTTGAGGAGAACTCAGAGGAGAAGGAGCTCGAATAGGGGATACTGGAAATGAGATTACAGGTGGATGGGGAAACAATGGGGGATTTAGAGAGAAGGCTAAGGGGCTTGAGTCGGAAGATGCTTCTCTCTGTGTAGTAGAAATAATAGTAACTAGAGGAGGAGTGGTAAAGCTGGGGGTGGGAAAATATTTTGTGGTCCTAGGTCTACGCCAAGGTACATCTTCAGGGGAGAGAGGAGTGAAAAGGATTTCTCCCTCCAATCCCAGACCAGGAGGAGAAAACTCAGCAGGAACACTCCCGAAATTCAGGAAATGGGAAACTTCAGAAAAAGTTATGCTAGGAATATGAGAAGAAGAAAATGGAGTTCCTACAGAAGGAGATGGAAGATTATCTGGTTTGGTGGTGGAAGTTTCTCCTTCAGAGGTGTTTCCCTTTCTGATAATCACCTCCAGATTAGATTCAGGTGTAGCTAGAGGAAGTTGTGGATGGGACCGCGTGTGTCTACCTCTAGAAGCCACAAATAAAACAACAGGTTCACCATAATGGAGTCATCACAATGGAGTCACCAGGTGCACAGTAGAAATCTCGTAGGGATTTTATGCCTTATGCACCTTCAGAATCAGAGGCTCAATGTCATTCAATCCCAGGGAAAATTTTCAACTTCATCCTTGGAAACAGCGCCAGAAATGTTTGCGTTAGAAGTCACTCCTGCATTGTAGCAGAAGCAGAGCCTGACACCCATTAGTTTATGTCACAATTTGTTAAAAGGGGGTGATCAAATGGAAGTAAACTCAGAACACTATCGCTCACTCAGAAAACTGGGTTGGAACAACAAGGACATGTGAGGTCTTGATTCAACTTAAGCCAGTAAATTTGCATAGTGGTGAGTAAGTGAAAGAAAAGAAAGGGGAAAAGTCTCATATATGAGATCCTCTCAGACCGAAGAAACTTCAAATTAAAACTCAAACGTTGCAAAAATAATACAACCAGACATACGTCATATAGTTACAACAACACCTGACTGGATCATCCATACACGATATTTTAGATTCATAAGAACAAGGAAAGGAGGGGGTTGGCCGCCATTAAACAAGAAATCTCAAAATATCATTGTATAACTAGAGAACCAGAGGCTTTGTTAAATCTTTACAGTCGGGATATTATCTCTACCATCGATAAATTACAAAAATGGAAAAAGTGCCTACATATACCCAAGACAATAACAGTAGCAAAACCGAGACTTATCATTAAAAACATTACATCTGCATGTTTACTAACAGACTGTCCCTGCAGTCTCTGGACGATCATACACTTGTGTCAAATGCAATTAGGCTCCTGGCCACCCTGGAAAAGAATTGACTTGTCTTAGGTCCCTTTCTGGACTTTCCATTTATGGTGGAGATGATTTCTAACCACCACCAACCACCTCAATAACTGCTTCCTTTGGATTGGGAACGACCTGGTCAACTCTGCACTCTTGGGACGTGGAGGCCCTCTCGCACTGTCACCTGCATCGACTGAATGGCCTAATGATAAGGCATGGAGGCCGGTGCGAAGACTGGGGCACATGGTTGGAAGTGGTGGATGAGCGGTGACCAGGCAGGGATGAGGGGAAACAATGGATGAAGAGGTGACGAGACATGATTTCTCAAGGGAGGATGTGTTTCTTATGACGGAGCGATGCAGAAAGGAGAGGGATAGGTGTGAGAAGGCAAGAGGTTGAAACAAGAATAAGGTGGGCTAAGATGGCACTGAGTGGAGGTGAGATAAGGAGTGGAAGATAGATGGCGAAAGATGAAAGGTGGAGGCAATCATGAGGAGATGATAGGAGAACCCACACAAATTCACCCATTCTGGACCCCCGCCCCCCCCCTTATTAAAGGTAGAAAGGAAAAGGGGGTATGGAATCCAATCTTGTCTGTAGAACTAAGCACCCCGATCTAAGCTGTCGAAACCTACGTGCTCAATTACAGACCCCCACCCTTTTGTTAAAGGTAGAACGACGAAGGGGGTCCGGAATGGAACCCTGGCCGTAAATCTGGGCACACAGATTTTGGCCGCCCAGATTTGCCCACTACTTAACAAAACGTGCATTTTGCAATCCAACTTAGGGTAAGAGGGTTCTTACCCCATTTCTTTGCATTTTTTCACCCAAAGGGGTTCGTCTCCTAGGAAAACACCCCCTTTATAGGAATTGGTGATAACAAGTGGGATGATGAATGAAAGGATGCTTTTAGCAATATTAAAACTTCTATATCCCAGGCCCCTATGTTACGAAATCTCGATTTCAATAAGGATTTATTCCTCTATAATTTCTCCTCTGACCATTTGTTAGCTATAGTATGACTTAGAAGGATGATGACAACAACAAGGCTCTAGTGTCGTTCATGAGCACTAATCTCCAAGGAGCCAAACTTAATTATCTTGCTATAAATAAACAGGCCTATGTAGTATATAAGGAAGTAAAACACTTCAGGTCCTACATCCTCAAGAACCACACCAAAGTAATAGTTCCCCACCCTACAGTCCAATCCCTATTCACTCAACATGATATGGGGGAAAGAAGAGGGAACTGGATGGTAGTAGTTCAAGAATTTGATCTAGATATAAAACTTGCCAAACTAGTTAAAGGGAAAGGATTATGCAAACTTGTAGGTGAAGCCCAGGACCAAGTAAATGAATATTATGGATGGGAGAATGAAATGACATTATGGTGTGGTGAAGTTTCATACATTTCCCTAGGACAAGAGTCTTGGTACGAGAATCTAACTTATCTCCTACACCATGGGACTTGTCCAGAAAATCTCAACCCTAGGGAAAGAAGAGCTCTCAGGTTAAAATCTGCACAATATCTCCTCATAAATTCGACACTCTTCGGATTAATTATGATGGGGTACTATTAATATGTCTCGAACATGAATATGCATACAATTTTTATAGGAAGCTCCATGATGGCCTTGTCAGTAGAAATTTCATAGGAAAAACCACTGCTCATAAGATACTGAGAGCTGGCTATTATTGGCCCACCTTGTTCAAAGACGCTCACACCTACGCTAGAAACTGTAAAACTTGTCAAGTAAGTGATGGGAGGGAGAAGAAAGAGACAATCCCACTCCAACCAATGACAGTATCTAAGCCTTTTGAGAAATGGGGGTTGGATATCATAGGAGAAATTACACCCAGTTCTTCGAAACAACACAAGTACATTCTTACTGCCACCGATTACTTCACGAATTGGGCAGAAGCCATYCCTCTGACTCATGTAAAYGAGAAGGTGGTGATCCAATTAATAGAACAACAACTAAGCACAAGGTTTGGTGTCCCTTCTGTCCTGGTTTTTAATAATGCATCTTATTTTTCTTCCACCATAATGAAATTTTTTTTTYTGGACAAAGGAATCATAATTAGGTACTCTACAAATTATTATCCATAGGGAAACGAGGTGGCAGAATCAACCAATAAGAACCTAGTGAGAATATTAAAGAAGACGGTTGTAGATAACCAAAGGAATTGGCATAATATAATCCATAACGCTCTATGGGCCAATAGGGTTACACCCAAGGAAGCTATAGGAAATTCCCTGTACTTTATGGTTTACGGGCAGGAAGCCATTCTCCCAAATGGGATTTATCTTCCATCTCTTCAACTATCCCAATAATCCAGCAGGGAAACTTCATCGATCATGCAAAAAAAAATTGATACTCTGATCATGCTAGAGGAAGAGAGGGAAAAGGCTAAATAAAATTTCATGGCCCACCATCAGATCGTTAAAATATGGTATGACAAGCATAAGGCTAAAGAGAAGAATTTTGAAGTAGGAGACTTAGTCCTAAAATGGGACAGAGAAAACAAGCCAAAAGGGAAGCATTATAAGTTTCATAATCTTTGGTTGGGACCTTTCCAGGTGGCTAAGAATATTGGGGAAGGAACTTATCAGTTGCAAAATCTGAGGGGGGAACCTGACGCCCTCCCAGTAAATGGCCAAGCCCTAAAACAATATTTCCAATAATAAAAGTCTAAAAAAAAAAAAATGTTTTGTGTTTTGTATGAATGTTTTCATGATTGCAAAATGCATTTTTGTTGTTTTCTTTTTCTTTTTGTACTTTTTCACTTTTGAAGGTTGTGTTCAATGAGACACTGGTTTACTTTAAACCATGCGACATAGATAACTCTGTTCCTAACTCATTTCTCATATACAACACAAGGAAGCGCCGAGGAACTTGCAGTTTCTTTGAGGAGTCCTCTATCTAACTTGTGCAAATGAACAACTTCAGAGAAATGTCAAAAGTGTATGATTAGTGGTTTGGTAAGACCTTAAGGTAAAGAAGGAAATATGGAAAGGACTACATGAACCCTGAATATAAAGCTAGCAAAGGATCCACCTTAACCATCTCACTTTATAAAATAAATAGACATCATCCTCTCCCACTCACTCAGGGCATCATGCTGAAATAAAATTGACATTATCAAAAGAGTGAACAGTAGGAGAGGGCATGGAGATATCTCCGTCGGGGCTATGGATGCTTGCTGGCAATGGAGCAAGGTCTGTGATGTTGGCGTGACTCCATCGAGTCTATGGACACTCGCTTACAACGGAGAAACATCGTAGAAAGTGGGTAAAGGTAACTAAAGGCTCCATGCCAGTGAATACTTTACTAGATTGTGTCAAAAGGTCATGAGTCAGAGTTGTAGGAAACAGAGGAATAAAGGTGGAAAACCCCACAGGCAGACCCAGAAGCATCAACCAGAGAATTTCAAATGTAAGGGTAAATGAAGCTCTAATTTAAAACTAGATAAGTTATCCACCAGCTTTCGTATCAGCCGAACGTGAAGGAGGAACAAAGACTTCTTTCTCCCAGTAAGTCACCATTTGTTGAGCACTCAACACACCCTAAAAAGCTTATGTCAAATTTTACTTTTTGGGTACTGTTAGTGCCGCCATTTTTCTTTCCATTTAGAGTCAGTTTCAGTCGGGGTACATCCCATGCACCCAAACATGTGAAGTCGAGTACGTAGCACCATGGGTCGAAGTCAGCAAGTGGTCGATTGGCCCTTGGAAATGGGAAGGGATGTCTGAGTCTAAACATGCTTAAGTGGTATGGGTATGTCTTTTCCAAAAAGCCGAGTCTTGTTAAGAAATCAGTCTCTATGTGCCCCAAGTCAAGTCATGTAGTTAATGGAAGTCACATCGACAAGTACAACAACTATTATCAATTCATCATGAAGGCCGAAGGAATGAAAAATTGCAACATTCGTATCATGCATGCCCAATAAGCCTATCGCCTGTATTCTACATGAGGGGATTTCCCATGGAAAACCTGCAACTTTATTCAAAGCATCTTGTTGCCATGAATTTTTTTTCCTCTAGCATGATTCCTTATTCTTCCCTACTCATTATAAATATTGGATGCTCGACACTGATTTCGGTCATGAAACCAGGTCCGCACCCTGTTTGCAATTCCCCTTGCCAGGCGAGTTTGATCAAAATTCCCCCTCTGTGCAGTTTTTGGATATGTCGCACACATAATATGTACTGGTCGCACTATGGTGACCTCCCAAATCATAAGGAAAGGTGTGCGGAGTAGCATAATTTCCAGGTCCAAGCCCCAAAATGACTGGGAGTCGTTCTCACCTCTAGCAAGCATTCCCAAGGACATAAAGGAAGTCATTCCTTTACCCGTAGAGAAGACCAGATCAAATCGTGCGGAACCCAAAGCAGAAGGACTTTCACAGGAAGGGAAGATAATAGAAACTCTTCCTCCTCAACAAAAAATTCCTTGGAGAAGGGGCAAGCCAAGGAAGAACAAGAAAGTTGTGGAAGATCGGTTTTCAGAAGAGCCACGTGCCAAATCGGTGGTTGAAGAACTACTCATGCGCGCCATTCGGCTAGATCCTGCTGGAGGATCGAGCTGCGAAGGAAGAAGCAGAATAAGAAAATTAGATATCACAGGAGCGAATGATCAAGATCCATATCAGTAATTAAAGTAGGAAAAACTGGCTATCGTTGAACTCTATTAAGAAAACATGGAGTTGAGGCGGCAACTAGCGACAAAGACTATGGAAGCGTCAGTAGTGCAGGGTCACAAAGGGAACATGGAATGGATAAAAATATAGCTCAAAGAGGCACAAGAAACCATTGTACAACTGTGAGAAGCATATATAATGAAAAAGGAAATGCATAAAGAGCATTCCAGGGAATGTGAAGCGACCAAGAAGGAAGCCCGCGTGGCACCTGTCAGGGAGCAAAAAAAACAAGTTTAGCAAGTGTTCGTCTTTGCACCCAAAAGAATAAGACAAATATTGGAAGTTTTGAAAGAAACGTCTCCCCAAATCACTCTACCATTTTTATAACGTCTGAAAAATTCAAACAACTACTTTCCTCGCACAATTTTCCCAGAAATGAGCGCGTAGCAAAAATCAAAGTTGTTATAGCAGATAACGAGTTTTCCAGCAAACACCTACCCACTTAGACATCTGATCGAAGGGGAATAATAACACATCTTTTCCTCATATTGAGACCTGTCCAATGATGGGATACTCGTGGAGATTTGCGAACAGTCATGTGTAAACAGATGTGATTATTGTCTATTTTTGGAAGGCACCATGCAAAGAGTCTCCAACACATGCTACTCAATTTTCCTATTTTTAGGGTTAGCAATTAGAAAGAAGGGAAGCCCAAGCGGCACTCTCATTTATATATTTCTTATTTTTTATGTAAGCTAGGTTGGTTGGAAAAATTGGTAGATGACAACTATTGTATGTAATTTAAGTTTTTTTGACCGAAACTTAATGCAAAGGTCATGTAACTTGATGAAAAGATTCTAGTTGTATCATTCGAATGTATTGTGCCTCTTTATTTGCATATGTGCTTCCTGTCATATTTATTCATATATTTTTCTGTCTATTTCAGAATGAAATTTTGAACCTGTGGATTCACTGCGCATCGCACCTTGTTCGCGCCACTTAGAAAAAACATTTTCTTCCAAAGCTAACTCCGAATTCACCCACAGTGGCGCTTCGAGTTACTTTTTGTGTTTTTATCCCTGCCACACATTACGGTTTTACACTAAAGACTGTTGCTCGCCTAGCCTTATCCTCTCAAGTTCAGTCATTGAGTCATTTGTCTCTGTCATTTCCTCAAATCGACTCCATAGCCCAAGTCTTACTTTCTTGCACCAATATAACCAAAACTCATTTTATCAAAGGTGCCAAATCTAGCCACTTCTTTCAAATCCATATTATGTGCAAAGATCGTTCCTTTCGAGAGAGCCCTATCTATATACGAAAGGCTAGTTTTGGGTCTCAAAGTTGGCTTAGAAGGTTACCTTCGTCGTCTGTTTATTAGCCGAACATATTTACAGAGTGCTAATAGGTACCACTTGATATTTTGCACTGTCTGATTCTACTTCGGTATGAAAAATGTTTCCTTTTCTTCTCACTTTTGTTTCTCATTTAAGTCTCTCAAAGTTTTCTTGAGCATGAAAAAACAGATAACTTCAAAGACTAACACTTAATTAAAGAATCGACAATCAAGAATTCTCCCCAAAACGCTTAAGAAATTTGGCATCGGAAAGGATTGAGCATGAAAGGAAATAATTCAAGAAAACCAAGGTCGCCGAGCACCGATCTTCGTCAGCATCGACTAACAGAATTTGTTCTTCCGTGAGAAAGCATCACTCAAGGATGTCGCTGACGGTTGATCCCTTTCGGTGTCGATAAAAGGTGAAAAAAGTAATCATTGAATAAAAATGAAATGATATCGTTGATCCCTGACTTCTGAAATGTTGTTGGTATCGGGGAAGTTTCGAGGATGATAATCTGAAAGGAAACCGTGCATTAGGTCTATTCATGAAGGAAAGTCCTTGATACTTTTCGATATCGATAGTCCTAAGTTACACATAAAGTGCTCGAATTGAACAAAGTCCTGATTCTGACCATCACCTACAAGATAAGTTCCCGGTTTTCATTACCATATATCTCGAGTTAGTTGTTCCACGTTAGTGTCTTACGACGAATCC